>JANFOE010001816.1:0-250266 GCA_025667525.1 Glebionis coronaria
GACTTTATACATGGTTATATAAGGATTTTAAAGAGGAAATAAAACAATAGTTCCCTGGAGATTTAATAAAACCGACGGTCACCTAACAAAAGTTAGGGTTTCTTCATAAAATTTGGGGATTTTCATAAATCCAAGGTAAATCTTTAAAACCCTTTTCATATTAATTGTTTTTAATGTTTCTATGATCATCTTATGATGGATTTAGGTTAGGGTTAATTTCAAAACAGTAAACTAATGTTATATTAATCATAATATGACGATTACATAAACTAGGGATTGTATTAATTGGGGATATGGGTGATCAATTAGTTTAATTTGATTAAACCCATTTTTAAAAACTGGCCAGAATTCTGAGTCAATTGTTTTTGATCATATTGGGAGTTCTACAAACTCTTATTTAACGATCCAAGTACCCTTGGAAAGGTATTTGAAGTGGCTTTCCAATGCAAGAAACGAGAACTAAATTGGAGGTTGAGAAGTGGGTCAAAAACAGGTTACAACAGTCAGAGGTCAAAACAGTTTTGAATTCAGCCTGTTTTCTTTTTTAAGTTTTGGGTTGTTTGGGGTACTTTGGGTTGCATTGGGATCTTCTCACGAACATGAGAGATGGTTTATATATTATAGTAAGTATCTGAACTTGGGCTAAGATTGTGGTTTAGGGTAAGACCCTCTAATGGTAATGAACTTTTCATACGTTTAAAATCAGTGAATTCTGGATAGGTAGCAATATATACACATATATCGGGGCCTTAATAGTAGCTTTAAAGTTAGGGAAAGTGGGAGGTTTTAGCTAACCTATGTAAAAGTATGAATATTCCTTTTACAGAGATCATGGGTATGTTTAAGGGGGAGATCGACCCATAATTTAAGGTATGAAAAACGGGACTGTTTTGGGTAAAATGTTAACGAGACGGGTTATGAAGTAAAAGGAGTTAAGGGTTTTATAGAGGGGTGTAATGGGGTGGTTAGAGCTTATCAATGAGGTATTATATGGAAATAGGCTAGATGTCCATCATAGGTTGATGAGCCGTTTTAGTGATTGGTTCATGTTTTGATTATGTGTTTTTGGTTTGTTAGCTTTTTGCTTGTGCGAGGACATTTGGAGAAGCTCAATAAGGTGAGTTTCATAGTCCCATGTTTATTATTGATTTTGACTTCCAGAGGGGATGGAAGAGACACTGTGTTGAGTTATATATAAATTGATGTTGTGAATGTTTTTAAGGTTTGTGATGGACTTGTGTGTATATTATGTGATTAACTGCTATGTGATTCTTGACTGTGTATGATTTGGATCGAGGGACACGTGCCGTCTCAGTTATTGTGGTTTGACAAGGTAGGGGCCTTGGGATAGGTACATAGCGTGATCGTCTATGGGACCAATGGTAAATGACAAGGTAGTGGCCTTGGGATAGGTACATTGGTGTATGGGCGCCTATGGTACCATGGTTGTTGGTAAGGCGTGATGCCTTGGTAATTGTGGTTGTTGGTAAGGCGTGATGCCTTGGAATTGTGATGATTTATTTATCTTGAATGCTAGTTGTTAATGCATACTTGTAACACATTGTCCATATGTTATTGTGTTGATGGTTGTTATTCACAGCTTGTAACTGATTTAGCGTTGGAGTCTAAACCTATGACTCTAACCAACATTATGTTGACGCGTTTTGGTGTCTCTTTCAGGTGATGTTATGGTTAAGCTTGAGAACATAAGTGGCTAGGATTTAGAGAGCGTAGGTTATGCATTTAGAAGGAGATCCCCGTTCCTTCTTAGATTCTTTTGCTTGTTTTATAAGTGATACTGTTGGCACCTATATGTTTGATTTGTTGTGTTATTTGTTTGTCTTGGGTAAAAGGTAGGAATGTTACCTACTTACCTAGACTCCTGCATTGTTGAGATATTGTCATGACATTTGTGTCACCATTTTATGACATTTATTATATCATTTAGTTATCTCTATAGACACGCTATTGTTGTGATGATATCCATACGTCGTGCCCCATATTCCGCCATGGTGGGGTGTGACAGAATGGTATCAGAGATAATGGTTATAGAGAATTAGGTTGCCTAGTCGTGTAGCCTAGTCTATAGCTTAAGGGTCCCTGCATATAGGCGTCATAGGAGTATGTGTGCATTTTATAATAATTGATGTGTTTGGATGTTATTTTCGTGATATTTGTTAAGTTATGAACTACAATGGTTCATACTTAGCTACATGTTATTTTCTTTTTGAGATTTGACTAGTGAGGGTTGAACCATTGTCGTATACGCTAGTCATTGTTGGATTTCCTTTAATTACGTTTTCATGTTCTTTATACATTTTGAATTTTGTCTACGGTGGTTCAGTTGGATTACGAGTTTATATGTTTCATGCATTGGCTATGTTATTTTAATACATGGATTTTGGACCTTATTTTATGTTGTGGTTATGTGCTTATATGAGTTGTAGGATCTATGTGCTTATTTGAGTTGGTAGACCGATGTGTTATGTGTAGTATTAATTCTTATAAGTGTCATCATAGGAGGGAGTGCATTGGTGAAAGAGGACTTATATAAGTATGGTGGCCAACATAGTGATACAAGTACCACGACATCAATGGATTCCTAAGTATGGTTGCATGAAAGAGGGTTAATACATGTTTGTATAGTATATGTTGGATGGATTTGAGTGTATGTACGCCTATGCCTATATGTAAAATTATTTTCTACTTATCGGTTATATTCTTGGGATGGTTGCTAGCTCGTTTCTCTTTGAGATGTTCAATTCTGTAGTAGCGCATTTCTCAAGTCCTCATTTCACGTGTTTGTTTGTACGGTACTTATGGTGTAGAGGCTATTGAGATAGTTCAAGAATTTCTTTGTTTTTACGTTTGGGATAAAGGTATCTTTTGTGTTGAGTCTTGCATGGTAAAAAAATTGGAATTTACAGAGTTGAAATACTTGTTGGTAGTCAGTGAAAAATAAGGTTAAAGTGTCGGGAACGTGGTTAAAAAAAATATATAGTAATTAAGATCCATTAATGATGTTTAGAAGGTTAGTGCATAAAGGCGTAAAACAGTCTGATTTTTTAGGGCTGTCTTGTGTTGACTGTTCCAGGCAGTAGGTTGAACCTTTGGTCGAGTTTTTTTTTTAAATTAAGTTCAGAGAGTCTACTTTTCCAAAATGTAAGATTTGTCGAAAATAGAGTTCGGTAAGGTCGTCAAACAATTTTTACAAAAACAGTGCGCTGTTCAGGAATAAATTTGGATTTTAGGAATTTGAGTCAAAACGTAACCAAAAGGATAAGATAGCCAAATATTTTTGATTTGGGAACTCTTTATAATGTAAGTAAAAGGACTGGAGTTTTTCAATAAAAGCTATGGTGTTAAGGTCGGGCTTTTGGTGACAAACATTTAGCATTTACAGAAAATCAGTTTTGGTAAAAACGACTTTTGGCGTAGAGACCAAACGGAGGGGTTAAACGTTTAAGTAGAAAGCAAAATTTGTTGTTGGAGTTTTTAGATCATAGGAAAACATAAATTCAGTAGGATGGTAGTCAAGTGTGGTGTTAAGTTCGGTTCATGTGGTCGTAATACGTTTCGGTTGTCGTTGGGTGCTTCTTGTGTCATTGGTCCGTTTCCATGGTTCGTTTGGAGTCGATACATGTTTATGTTTGAGTATCTTTTGGAGTCTCATGGTTTTGGTTCATATTTTTTTAAATTCGTTCATGTAATCTTCCGTTAGTCGTCCATGGGTTTGATCCGTTATCTGAAGTTGGGGGTCCTAAAATTTGTCGTGAACTTATATTCATTGGGAGCGTTGTTGTAGTCATACGGATGATCCAGTTACGTTCTTATGATAGAGATGTGTTGGGATAGAATTTGAGAGTTATTTAGACCTTAGAACACGTGGTTATATTTTGATGAGTTTTGATTTATGGCATTTATGCGTAAGACTGAAATCGGGGTGACGGTTTTAAACCCGTCGAGTTACGTGACAACTCCTAACTTAGTTTCAAGACAGTTCTTGTTTGATGAGTTGCGAGATTTAGTTAGGTTGGTTACATAACTTTATGGTTTTAATAAGTTTCCTCGCAGACGGTTAGGGCTCATGTGTTGTTAGTTGAGATTATTTAGTATAAACTGAGTTCACGCTTGAACGTGAAGGTTTTATCAGGGGTATGTATCCTCGTTTGTTTGCTGAGAATAAGTTTGATCCTAAGGAGTAAATCTCAGGACGAGATTTCTACTAGGAGGGAGTGATGTGACAACCCTGGTTTTGAGGTTCGTCACTTAGTTTTATTTTGTGCTAGTTACGTGTCTCTATGTGTTTATGTGCTTATTTGTGTGTATAGATTGTGGTTTGGATATCGTTTCTGGTACGGGGTACCTTGTGAGTGAAACAATGTGTGATGAATTCATGTTCATGAGTTCACATGGTAGTGACTATGAAATGAGATGGTGATATTTAGTGGTTTTACGTATACGTATATGTATTATAGAAAATCGTATTTTTACGATTTACTGTTTAGCATTCAGAGGTCTCGGATGAGGTAATTAGTCATATGGATATTTTTCGGTATAGTTTTAAGTCATTTAGGACCTAGTTATAAAGTTTATTTCAAAATTTGAGATTTTTTATAAAAGTGTATATTTTACGTCTTTTACGGTAAAACGCGTAAAAACTGACTAGTTTTACGGTTTTGGGGTTTTGGAGGCTTTAAGAGCTGAAATAAATTAAAGAAAATTTAGGTAATATTATTAATACATATGTTAATAATAAAAAGAAAATTAAGGGGGTGTTAGTCGGTTTAGACGCAAGAAAGAAAGAAAAAAAGAAAAAAAAGGGAAAATAGGAAAGTGGGCTATTACACTTGGGCTAGGACTTTATACATGGTTATATAAGGATTTTAAAGAGGAAATAAAACATAATTCCCTGGAGATTTAATAAAACCGACGGTCACCTAACAAAAGTTAGGGGTTCTTCATAAAATTTGGGGGTTTTCATAAATCCAAGGTAAATCTTTAAAACCCTTTTCATATTATTTGTTTTTAATGTTTCTATGATCATCTTATGATGGATTTAGGTTAGGGTTAATTTAAAAACAGTAAATTAATATTATATTAATCATAATATGATGATTACATAAACTAGGGCTTGTATTAATTGGGGATATGGGTGATTAATTAGTTTAATTTGATTAAACCCGTTTTTAAAAACTGGACAGAATTTTGAATCAATTGTTTTGATCATATTGGGAGTTATACAAACTCTTACTTAACTATACAAGTACCCCTGGAAAGGTATTTGAAGTGGCTTTCCAATGCAAGAAACGAGAACTAAATTGGAGGTCGGGAAGTGGGTCAAAAACAGGTTACAACAGTCGGAGGTCAAAACAGTTTTGAATTCAGCCTGTTTTATTTTTTAAGTTTTGGGTTGTTTGGGGTACTTAGGGTTGCATTGGGATCTTCTCACGAACATGAGAGATGGTTTATATATTGTAGTAAGTAACTGCACTTGGGCTAAGATTGTAGTTTAGGGTAAGACCCTCTAATGGTAATGAACGTTTCATACGTTTAAAATTAGTGAATTCTGGATAGGTAGCAATATATACACATATATCGGGGCCTTAACAATAGCTTTACGGTTAGGGCAAGTGGGAGGTTTTAGCTAACATATGTAAAAGTATGAATATTCCTTTTACAGAGATCATGGGTATGTTTAAGGGGGAGATCGATCCATAATTTAAGGTATGAAAAACGGGACTGTTTTGGGTAAAATGTTAACAGGACGGGTTATGAAGTAAAAGGAGTTAAGGGTTTTATAGAGGGGTGTAATGGGGTGGTTAGAGCTTATCAATGAGGTATTTATATGGAAATAGGCTAGATGTACATCATAGGTTGATGAGCCATTTTAGTGATTGGTTCATGTTTTGATTATGTGTTTTTAGTTTGTTAGCTTTTTGCTAGTGCGAGGACATTTGGAGAAGCTCAATCAGGTGAGTTTCATAGTCCCATGTTTATTATTGATTTTGACTTCCAGATGGGATGGAAGAGACACTGTGTTGAGTTATTTATAAATTGATGCTGTGAATGTTTTTAAGGTTTGTGATGGACTTGTGTGTATATTATGTGATTAACTGCTATGTGATTCTTGACTGTGTATGATTTGGATCGAGGGACACGTGCCGTCTAAGTTATTGTGGTTTGACAAGGTAGGCGCCTTGGGATAGGTACATAGCGTGATCGTCTATGGGACCAATGGTAAATGACAAGGTAGTGGCCTTGGGATAGGTACATTGGTGTATGGGCGCCTATGGTACCATGGTTGTTGGTAAGGCGTGATGCCTTGGTAATTGTGGTTGTTGGTAAGGCGTGATGCCTTGGAATTGTGATGATTTATTTGTTTTGAATGCTAGTTGTTAATGCATACTTGTAACACATTGTCCATATGTTATTGTGTTGATGGTTGCTATTCACAGCTTGTAACTGATTTAGCGTTGGAGTCTAAACCTATGACTCTAACCAACATTATGTTGACGTGTTTTAGTGTCTCTTTCAGGTGATGTTATGGTTAAGCTTGAGAACATAAGTGGCTAGGATTTAGAGAGCGTAGGTTATGCATTTAGAAGGAGATCCCCGTTCCTTCTTAGATTCTTTTGCTTGTTTTATAAATGATACTGTTGGCACCTATATGTTTGATTTGTTGTGTTATTTGTTTGTCTTGGGTAAAAGGTAGGACTGTTACCTACTTACCTAGACTCCTGCATTGTTGAGATATTGTCATGACATTTGTGTCACCATTTTATGACATTTCTTATATCATTTAGTTATCTCTATAGACACGCTATTGTTGTGATGATATCCATACGTCGTGCCCCATATTCCGCCATGGTGGGGTGTGACAGAATGGTATCAGAGACAATGGTTATAGAGAATTAGGTTGCCTAGTCGTGTAGCCTAGTCTATAGCTTAAGGGTCCCTGCATATAGGCGTCATAGGAGTATGTGTGCATTTTATAATAATTGATGTGTTTGGATGTTATTTTCGCGATATTTGTTAAGTTATGAACTACAATGGTTCATACTTAGCTACATGTTATTTTCTTTTTGAGATTTGACTAGTGAGGGTTGAACCATTGTCGTATACGCTAGTCATTGTTGGATTTCCTTTAATTACGTTTTCATGTTCTTTATACATTTTAAATTTTTTCTACGGTGGTTCAGTTGGATTACGAGTTTATATGTTTCATGCATTGGCTATGTTATTTTAATACATGGATTTTGGACCTTATTTTATGTTGTGGTTATGTGCTTATATGAGTTGTAGGATCTATGTGCTTATTTGAGTTGGTAGACCGATGTGTTATGTGTAGTATTAATTCTTATAAGTGTCATCATAGGAGGGAGTGCATTGGAGAAAGAGGACTTATATAAGTATGGTGGCCAACATAGTTATACAAGTACCACGACATCAATGGATTCCTAAGTATGGTTGCATGAAAGAGGGTTAATACATGTTTGTATAGTATATGTTGGATGGATTTGAGTGTATGTACGCCTATGCCTATATGTAAAATTATTTTCTACTTATCGGTTGTATTCTTGGGATGGTTGCTAGCTCGTTTCTCTTTGAGATGTTCAATTTCTGTAGTAGCGCATTTCTCAAGTCCTCATTTCACGTGTTTGTTTGTACGGTACTTATGGTGTAGAGGCTATTGAGATAGTTCAAGAATTTCTTTGTTTTTACGTTTGGGATAAAGGTATCTTTTGTGTTGAGTCTTGCATGGTAAAAAAAATTGGAATTTACAAAGAGTTGAAATACTTGTTGGTAGTCGGTGAAAAATAAGGTTAAAGTGTCGGGAACGTGGTTAAAAAATATAGTAATTAAGATCCATTAATGATGTTTAGAAGGTTAGTGCATAAAGGCGTAAAACAGTCTGATTTTTTTACGGCTGTCTTGTGTTGACTGTTCCAGGCAGTAGGTTGAACCTTTGGTCGAGTTTTTTTTTAAATTAAGTTCAGAGAGTCTACTTTTCCAAAATGTAATATTTGTCGAAAATAGAGTTCGGTAAGGTCGTCAAACAATTTTTACAAAAACAGTGCGTTGTTCAGGAATAAATTTGGATTTTGGGAATTTGAGTCAAAACGTAACCAAAAGGATAAGATAGCCAAATATTTTTGATTTGGGAACTCTTTATAATGTAAGTAAAAGGACTGGAGTTTTTCAATAAAAGCTATGGTGTTAAGGTCGGGCTTTTGGTGACAAACATTTAGCATTTACAGAAAATCAGTTTTGGTAAAAATGACTTTTGGCGTAGAGACCAAACGGAGGGGTTAAACGTGTAAGTAGAAAGCGAAATTTGTTGTTGGAGTTTTTAGATCATAGGAAAACATAAATTCAGTAGGATGGTAGTCAAGTGTGGTGTTAAGTTCGGTTCATGTGGTCGTAATACGTTTCGGTTGTCGTTGGGTGCTTCTTGTGTCATTGGTCCGTTTCCATGGTTCGTTTGGAGTCGATACATGTTTATGTTTGAGTATCTTTTGGAGGCTCATGGTTTTGGTTCATATTTTTTTAAATTCGTTCATGTAATCTTCCGTTAGTCGTCCATGGGTTTGATCCGTTATCTGAAGTTGGGGGTCCTAAAATTTGTCGTGAACTTATATTCATTGGGAGCGTTGTTGTAGTCATACGGATGATCCAGTTACGTTCTTATGATAGAGATGTGTTGGGATAGAATTTGAGAGTTATTTAGACCTTAGAACACGTGGTTATATTTTGATGAGTTTTGATTTATGGCATTTATGCGTAAGACTGAAATCGGGGTGACGGTTTTAAACCCGTCGAGTTATGTGACAACTCCTAACTTAGTTTCAAGACAGTTTTTGTTTGATAAGTTGCGAGATTTAGTTAGGTTGGTTACATAACTTTATGGTTTTAATAAGTTTCCTCGCAGACGGTTAGGGCTCATGTGTTGTTAGTTGAGATTATTTAGTATAAACTGAGTTCACGCTTGAACGTGAAGGTTTTATCAGGGGTATGTATCCTCGTTTGTTTGCTAAGAATAAGTTTGATCCTAAGGAGTAAATCTCAGGACGAGATTTCTACTAGGAGGGAGTGATGTGACAACCCTGGTTTTGAGGTTCGTCACTTAGTTTTATTTTTGTGCTAGTTACGTGTCTCTATGTGTTTATGTGCTTATTTGTGTGTATAGATTGTTCTTTAGATATCGTTTCTGGTACAAGGTACCTTGTGAGTGAAACGATGTGTGATGAATTCATGTTCATGAGTTCACATGGTAGTGACTATGAAATGAGATGGTGATATTTAGTGGTTTTACGTATACGTATATGTATTATAGAAAATCGTATTTTTACGATTTACTGTTTAGCATTTAGAGGTCTCGGATGAGGTAATTAGTCATATGGATATTTTTATGTATAGTTTTAAGTCATTTAGGACCTAGTTATAAAGTTTATTTCAAAATTTGAGATTTTTTATAAAAGTGTATATTTTACGTCTTTTACGGTAAAACGCGTAAAAACTGACTAGTTTTACGGTTTTGGGGTTTTGGAGGCTTTAAGAGCTGAAATAAATTAAGGAAAATTAAGGTAATATTATTAATACATATGTTAATAATAAAAAGAATAAAAAAAGAAAATTAAGGGGGTGTTAGTCGGTTTAGACGCAAGAAAGAAAGAAAAAAAGAAAAAAAGGGAAAATAGGAAAGTGGGCTATTACACTTGGGCTAGGACTTTATACATGATTATATAAGGATTTTAAAGAGGAAATAAAACATAATTCCCTGGATATTTAATAAAACCAACGGTCACCTAACAAAAGTTAGGGGTTCTTCATAAAATTTGGGGGTTTTCATAAATCCAAGGTAAATCTTTAAAACCCTTTTCATATTATTTGTTTTTAATGTTTCTATGATCATCTTATGATGGATTTAGGTTAGGGTTAATTTAAAAACAGTAAATTAATGTTATATTAATCATAATATGATGATTACATAAACTAGGGCTTGTATTAACTGGGGATATGGGTGATTAATTAGTTTAATTTGATTAAACCCGTTTTTAAAAACTGGGCAGAACTTTGAGTCAATTGTTTTGATCATATTGGGAGTTATACAAACTCTTATTTAACTATACAAGTACCCATGGAAAGGTATTTGAAGTGGATTTCCAATTCAAGAAACGAGAACTATATTGGAGGTCGGGAAGTGGGTCAAAAACAGGTTACAACAGTCGGAGGTCAAAACAGTTTTGAATTCAGCCTGTTTTCTTTTTTAAGTTTTGGGTTGTTTGGGGTACTTAGGGTTGCATTGGGATCTTCTCACGAACATGAGAGATGGTTTATATATTGTAGTAAGTATATTCACTTGGGCTAAGATTGTGGTTTAGGGTAAGACCCTCTAATGGTAATGAACGTTTCATACGTTTAAAATTAGTGAATTCTGGATAGGTAGCAATATATACACATATATCGGGGCCTTAACAGTAGCTTTAAGGTTAGGACAAGTGGGAGGTTTTAGATAACATATGTAAAAGTATGAATATTCCTTTTACAGAGATCATGGGTATGTTTAAGGGGGAGATCGACCCATAATTTAAGGTATGAAAAACGGGACTGTTTTGGGTAAAATGTTAACGGGACGGGTTATGAAGTAAAAGGAGTTAAGGGTTTTATAGAGGGGTGTAATGGGGTAGTTAGAGCTTATCAATGAGGTATTTATATGGAAATAGGCTAGATGTCCATCATAGGTTGATGAGCCGTTTTAGTGATTGGTTCATGTTTTGATTATGTGTTTTTGGTTTGTTAGCTTTTTGCTAGTGCGAGGACATTTGGAGAAGCTCAATCAGGTGAGTTTCATAGTCCCATGTTTATTATTGATTTTGACTTCCAGATGGGATGGAAGAGACACTGTGTTGAGTTATTTATAAATTGATACTGTGAATGTTTTTAAGGTTTGTGATGGACTTGTGTGTACATTATGTGATTAACTGCTATGTGATTCTTGACTGTGTATGATTTGGATCGGGGGACACGTGCCGTCTCAGTTATTGTGGTTTGACAAGGTAGGGGCCTTGGGATAGGTACATAGCGTGATCGTCTATGGGACCAATGGTAAATGACAAGGTAGTGGCCTTGGGATAGGTACATATGTGTATGGGCGCCTATGGTACCATGGTTGTTGGTAAGGCGTGATGCCTTGGTAATTGTGGTTGTTGGTAAGGCGTGATGCCTTGGAATTGTGATGATTTATTTATCTTGAATGCTAGTTGTTAATGCATACTTGTAACACATTGTCCATATGTTATTGTGTTGATGTTTGTTATTCACAGCTTGTAACTGATTTAGCGTTGGAGTCTAAACCTATGACTCTCACCAACATTATGTTGACGTGTTTTAGTGTCTCTTTCAGGTGATGTTATGGTTAAGCTTGAGAACATAAGTGGCTAGGATTTGGAGAGCGTAGGTTATGCATTTAGAAGGAGATCCCCGTTCCTTCTTAGATTCTTTTGCTTGTTTTATAAGTGATACTGTTGGCACCTATATGTTTGATTTGTTGTGTTATTTGTTTGTCTTGGGTAAGAGGTAGGACTGTTACCTACTTACCTAGACTCCTGCATTGTTGAGATATTGTCATGACATTTGTGTCACCATTTTATGACATTTCTTATATCATTTAGTTATCTCTATAGACACGCTATTGTTGTGATGATATCCATACGTCGTGCCCCATATTCCACCATGGTGGGGTGTGACAGAAGCTCATAAGGTGTTTTACCATGGCGTTTACGAATTAGTGACCGGTTTTGGGTGTACACTGCTGTAGTTACTGCTTCTGCCCATAAAAATAATGGAGCCTTTGCGTATATTAACATCGTTCGAGCTGCTTCCATAAGTGTGCGATTTTGCCTTTCAACGACACCCTTTTGTTGTGGAGTGCGAGCAACGGATGTTTCATGAGATATGCCAACTTCTTCATAATACTTACGCAAAGTTTGATTCAGAAATTCGGTTCCATTATCTGTACGAATGCGTCGGACAGTAGAGTTGAGACGCTCTTGAATCATCTAGAGAAAATCGATAATGACTTTAGGTGCCTCGTCTTTTGTTGCAAGAAATTTCACCCATGTATACCGAGAGTAATCATCCACTATGACGAGGATGTAATTTTTACCACCAAGACTTTCAACACGCATTGGCCCACAAAGATCCATATGCAACAAATAAAGTTTCTCTTGGTTGGTGTCTTCAGTCTTGGGTTTGTATGATTTCTTAGTGCTTTTCCCCATTGTACACGCAGATCACAAATGATCCTTGTGAAATGTAAGTTTAGGAAGACCACGAACAAGTTCGTTTTTCGCCAAATGATTAATAGCGTCAAAGTTAAGATGAGATAACCGTCGATGCCATAACCATGACTTAGTCTTCGATGCTTTGGAGAGAAGACATACGGGAGAAGCGGTCATCATATCTTGTAGAGACAAAGTGTACAAATTATTCCCTCGAGTACCTTTCAATAAATCAACCCCTTCCAAATTACGAATGAAGCAAGTATGCTCTCGAAAAGCAACTTCTAGGTTTGCATCACAAAATTGTCCCACAGAAAATAAGTTTAGACCCGATACCTTCCACATAATACACTCTTGAAATTATAACATTCCCAATATGATATTCACCGTAACCCATTATCTTTGCAATATGATCATTTCCAAATCGAACCGTACCAAGAAACTTGCTGACGAAATTTCTGAGCTGAGAGCGATCTCCGGTCATATGTTTAGAGCAACCAGAGTCCAAATACCAGAGAACAATTTGGACCACCTGTTTTCAACAACAACAGTAGACAATGCATTGGACACTATTGGTTCCGGAGTGTTAGCAGATACATATATAACATTATCAGAATTGCTAACATTTGTGTGGCCCTTAGATTTCCTGCGTTTTTTAATGTGAGTTTTTCCACTAACAGGTTTTATTTTTCCAACTTTATGAGGTTTTGGAGTATTAACGGGCACTATAGTGGGAGTAGACCTATTTAAAGGGCACTTTGTTCCTATAGTAGTGTCGGTGTTCCTAGTTAAAGGACATGCTTTTGTTTTGGTAGCCTTGGTACTCCTAATTAAAGGGCACGCTTTCTTCACTACAGTGGGAGTGATCCTAGTTAAAGGGCACACATTTCCTACTATAGTGAAGGTTCTACCAGTGGGACGCCACATCCAGCCAACTTGGGGTAACACTTTCCCAATCGGTTTCCATTCTAAACCATTTTTACGGGCATTCATCTCATTCACATGGTCAATAAGGCAAGAATCATGACGAATAGAAAACATACATTCATTGCAATACCAACATTTCAAATTAGAATTCACAGTAGGCTTAGAACGCTACACAACCATAGAGCCTTTAGGTTTAGCTACATGATTCTTTTTATTCAAAACAGAAATAACATTCATATGATGGGCTTCTACTTTCTTCTTCACTTGACTACTAGATGGGGCAAGATCCTATCATTCTTCTTGTTTCTTTTAAGCTTAGATCTTTGAGCCTTAGTAGTGGTGCTTACTCCTATAAAAGGCAACACGAGAATATTAGAAGCTGGTTTTGATTTTGCCTTATCTTTAGTGACCAATATTTGAGATGGTTTAGTCCTAGGGCCTTTGTTAAATGGTGTGACGGTGATGAGGTTCGTTGTGATGACACTAGAGGACGGTGCTGAGACAGTGGCTGCATTATCCACAACATTCTTACCTTTTAGGGTACGAAGTGTTTCCTTTAACTCAGTCAAAGCCAGATTTTTATCACAAATTTGTTCCCTCAAATCAGATATTTCCACCGACTTTCGATTTAGTTGTTCAATCAATGATTGATTCTGTGCAGTAGTATTAGCACGTGCGGCCTTTACTGAATCGAAGAGTCGTGTATTTTTCTGTTTTAAGTTATCAACTTTAGACAAAATCTTGGAAACTCGATTATCTAGATCAAGTTTAAAATTCTTAGCGGCCTCAAGTACGTTCACACAGTTAATCTCCTTAGATTTCTCTATGTCTATCGGCAATGATTTATCAACCTTGTCACTTGGCTGACGTTGTTTTGATTGTAAATTCAATTGAAAATTCTTTTGAAAATTTTCATCATCGATATTAACACCTTCGAATGATGTTTCAAAGATTTCTTGAATAAATTGTTGCTTGCATTCAAGTGAAATACAATGTGTTTGAATCTCATCAAAACGTTTTGAAAGCGAAGAGTATGAATCTTGAAGCTTTAAAAATTTAGCGTCAGATTCGTGACAAGTACTATCTACCACATTATCCACATATTCAACACTATGCACAATAGAATCATTATCAACACTTTTATTCACACAGACGGAAACTATATCATGAGACATCACTTGCTTCAGAAGCTGATCATTTTGGCATGAAACTCGCTCTATTTCAAGTAAACTGTTTTCATAAGCATCATCTATTTCATTGAAAACACGTCTAACTTCTTCTATTTCCAAAAGCAAATCTTGATCAATATTAGTAAGACAAGATTTAACATTGTTTACAAATGGAACAATTTTGTATCGAAATGCAGCTCTTGTGTGCTCAAAATTCCATTCACCTTCTGTTATGGCCGAAGCCGTCGTACGTTCCACAATGACCTTGTCAAAGTCGGCTAAGTGTTGGGGCACCGCATTTAAGCTAACGTACACCTTACTTACCGGTGGAATTAACTTAGTTAAATCCTTTTTGACAAGTGTAGGAGACGTACTAGGAAGGTTTTCCGTTGACAAACTTTAGGGCACAAAAGCTGATAATTGAGCTAATTCCTTTTGTAAGCGAATGCGGGTCTTTTTAGAAAATTGATCTTTATTATGCTTATCATAATCAAGCTTATGGAATTTTGAAAGCATTTTAGATTGAGTTTCTTCCGCAAGTGACTGTGTCTCCTCAGTACTACGAACATAAGGTGCTTCTTTCGATTTGCCAATTAGGATCACATCATAAAGACAAGGAATATATTCCTGAGCTTGTTTTGCATAACCGGGATTAGGTGGTAAATCTTGAAGACGCTTAAGTTCGAGTTCTTTAAACGATTTAGTTAAAAGATGAATCTTTTCTGTGGAAGTGTATTGTTTTAAAAGCTGTTGTTCTTTGAATTTAAGAAATTTGGTAGCATTAATTTTTTATTCAAACTTTTTAGACTCAAGAGTTTCGAAATCCATTTTAAGTTTCAAAAAATCATTGACAACCGACTCTTTTTCTTTCAATTCATTGGAAAGATTAGCTTTTAATGATTCTATTTCTTTTAAGTGTTCAATCTTTTCAAAACGAAATTGGTCAAATTCATAACACGTTATTTTCTCTGCTTGAGGGACCATTTTAAAAGTATTGACCTTTTCCTTATACAGCGCAAGCTCAACGGTTAGGTTGGCATTCATATCTATTGTTTGTCAAACAACAACATTCATGTTATCAATAATATGTTTAGGCACCATTACCAAATCACGTTGATCATAAGATTCCATACCCGTCGTAGCATTTGGTTGAGGTTCACTCAAATGTGTTGGATTGGATACCGTATCATTTGAGTTACTAGTTCCCGAATGTTGTTCGAGGTTGTCATTTTCATGCTCAACATGATGTGGATTATCATGAACATTATTAGATGTGGTTGGTACCTCACTGACGACATCAGAACCGTAGTGAGAGAGATTAGCAACGAGTGCAGCTTGGGCTGAGTGAATGTCATCACAATCCGAATCATATGCATCAAGATCATCTGCTTGATAAGATGTATTAGAAGTGGAAACGACCGCAATGACTTCATTGTCTGTTGCCCCTGGGTCTACAAGAAATGCTAACTCTTCTAAATCTAAAATCTTTCCCTTAGACTGAGCATCGACCAAATACATCTTCTCACGAAACCACGTTGCATCCCTTCTCCTTTTTGGCTGAGTGCATTCCCTAGCCATATGACCCTGTCCTCTACAATTGTAGCAAGTCACAACCTTTTGTGGACCAACAGTGCTTCCATTTCCATTAGCTTGAGAATTCACAGCTTGAGCATTTACGGTCCTTGTAGGAGGTCCATATGAATTTTTCCTTCCCTGAATAGGTTGCACCGTCACTTGACCATCTTAAACAGTGGCTTGTAGTCAAGGATTTGAAGAGGTGCGGAGCTGATTGTTTGTTGGTAGAAAACCTCTAGTAGCAACAAGTTTTGACAAGTAGGCAGTGAGATGGTTTAAGACATCAGTAGGCGTATCATTTGGAGTAAAGACCGATGGTTGAATTGGTGGAAGTTGATTGGAGTAGAAGGCTTGTGCTTGTGGTGCTTCAATTGGAAAATATCCTTGCTGAGGATTATAGCCCATGGGAGAAGTGTTAGCTTGTGAGGGTGATGCCTGATGTGTTGGTTGCTGTGGATAAGGCTGTTGAAGAACACTTGGTTGATATGCTTGTTGTGGCATCATTAGTGGTTGATAAGATGGTTGATGTGGTTGCTGATATGTGTGTTGTGGTTGCTGCTGCAAGTATGATTGTTGTTGATAAGTGTAAGCCATGTTTTGTTGGGGGGACATTTGTTGAGAAGCATACATGGCAAATGGATCACGAACTTGTGGTGTAGACAACCGAGCCTCGATGACATGGCATTCGTGTTGTTGATGAAAAGCTTGATGTTGATCCACATTGGTGTTATGAAAGTCCTTAGCCAATTTAACAGCCGTCACGTACTTACGCCATTCTGAAGGAACGGTGTTCAAATACTTGGTGTTTAATTAAAACGTAGGAATTGCCATGCCATAGATATTGAGCTCATTCAACAAGAGAGTAAATCTCAAATAGTAATCATTGAGAGTCTCCCCGGGAACATAGGCAAACTTATCAAACGTATCATATAGCTTATACTCTCGTTCTTGTTTAGTTAACGAGGTGACTTGCATTAGAACACGAACTCTATCCCATAACTCTTTGGCAACTTTATGTTTGCTGACGAGTTTGTAGACATCTGGAGAAAGGGCTTGGAGAATGATGTTTGTAGCATACTTATCACATTTGTCTTGAATCTTCATATCTCAGTCAATTCACCCGTTGTGCGAGGACGAGTAACTGTACCTTCCGTCACTGTACCATAATCTAATGGTCCATTGAGCACCGACGCCCAAATGAGATGTCCATTCTCTTTGTTCAACATGTAAAGTTCCATTCGGGAAGTCCAATCCTCGTACATTGTCTTCTCCAACATTGGTGGACGATTATCCGTACCCGAGATGATGGACTTATCCGTAAGAGATGTGTACTCCATTTCGATAAGTTAAGATTTACAAACGTTGATCAAACAATGAGAGAAAGTAAATGTGCTTGTTTTCGTGTGTTGAAATCGAGAAATTATGTTAAAATACCTAAAATTGACTTCTTGAGAAACCTAAAATTCCACTGCAAAATTAATCACGTTCTAAATCACGTTTATAAAAAATCTTGAAAAATTTCAATAATTCTGCAATATTTAGGTGCAAGACTCCGCAATGTTGCAAAACATATAATTCCGCAAAGTGAAATTGCAATGATTACGCAATCCAGTTGGGTGCAAGATTCCGTAATGTGTAGATGTGAATGATTCCGCAATACATTGATGGGTTTAATTTCACAATCAATCAAAATACAATATTGCGCAATCCTAATTGGATTCAATTCCACAATCATTCGAAATATAAGATTCCGCAATCCTTTTTGGATTCAATTCTGCAATCAGTCGAACTACAAGATTACGCAATCATATTTGGATTCAATTCCGCAATCAGTCGAACTACAAGATACCGCAATCCTATTTGGATTCAATTCCACAATCAGCTGATGAATCAATCCGCAATCCTCTGATGGAATCAATTCCGCAATAAGCTGATAATGAATCAATTCTGCAATATATCACAACATATTGAAAAATTATACCAGTTTTTGCGAAAAGATGAGAAAAACAAGGAATTCGGGTTGTACTTTAATATAGACGAATCTTGAAGCCAAATATGAATCCAAACAACCAAAATTTTTGCGTTTTTGAGCGATCCAAGTAACCCAAATCACTAGCACGAATATGTAGATGATTTTGGTGAAGATCAAACCACAAAAAACACCAAAAAAAATTTAGACGTGGGATTTAAATATCAAGAACACACGAACTCTATATGAACAAACACATAAACAATAAAATCATCCCATGGCTCTTGATACTATTTGTAGGATGTAGAAACTAGAAGGAGGAGGGTTGAATAGTTTCTTATATTTACTTGTTAAATGATGGTTTTCAAAAATATCATTTTTCTCAAAAACTTAGACTTAAGGAAATAAGTGAAATCTTCTTATGGACAATATGAACAATGATAGTGTAACTAAACTAATACTAACTAATATATATGCACAAAGAATAAAGAATGTGAAGAGTTATGGGTAAAGAAAGATCAAACCAAACACCAAGGATTTATAGTGGTTCGACAACAAAACTCACTCCTCGTTCCTACTCCACTCTTCGAGTACTCCTTACTCGAGAGTTCACTACACAACAAGCTCCTTATGGTGGAGAAAACCGTACACGTCGCTTAACCAATTTCCGACTTTAAGCTAAAAGTCGAGCCCTAATCGTAGCTAGGACCAATCTACACAACTATACTTAGTACATACACAACTTCCAAATAGACACAACTGTTGGGAATAAATTAAGGCCAGATCACTTGAGCGCTGACAAGAGTAAAACAAGCGTTGACAAGAACAAAACAAGCGCTGACAGCTCAAGCGTTGACAAGATAAAGTCAAGCGTTGACACATTGAAGACAAGCACTGATGGGAAGATATACTCTACGCGTTTATTGTATTCTAGATTACTTCTAGTAAAGATAGGAACAACAATGTATTTTCTATAGTTATCTTTACCTAGGATAGCTGATACGTTGATTATTGTACAAGGCTTCTTATGTCTATAAAAGAAGACCTTTAGGTTAATGTTTGATATAAGTTTTCATTCGTAAACTACTTTCATTATAAGCAAGTTTGATATCATTAATCAAAGTGAAAGTTTGTTTATATCATTGTGTGTTCTTGTTTAAGTGTTAAATTCCGCATAACACTTAGATTATCATAAGCATATACAAAGGTTTCTCTAAGTGTATTACTTGATCTAATCTCGTATACATAAAGCTAAATCGATCTAAGTTTGGGATCAACAAGTGGTATTAGAGCTTGTTGAGGAACTTTTGATCTTAAAGAACACAAGAACCCTAAAAATCACCAAAACCATAATTTTCTCAAAAACCCTAACAACATCATGTCTGAAGCAATAACCTCCTCCTCCTCATCTTTACCAAACATCAAGATTCCCATGCTTGATGCAACCAACTTTGATCTGTGGAAATTCAACTTTGAGCAATATCTGGGAATCTATGACTACACACTCTGGGAGGTTATTGAATATGGAAACACATTCGATAAAGCCCAAAAGATTGCTAATGTTATTGCTCAAAGATCAGCTGTTGCTGGATGTTCTGAAGAGGATAAGAAAGAAAAACCTGGAGATGGTAGAGCTGTGGCTGCTGAAGACATAGCAAAGAAAAGGGTCGACATGAAAGCCCTAAATATTCTGAAAGTCTCTTTGGGACAAGAGAACCAGCATAAATATAGAGGATATGAATCTGCTAAAAATCTTTAGGAAGCTCTTGAAGTTGCATATGGTGGCAATGCAGACACTAAGGAAGAGAAGAAAAAGCAACTCATGCATGATTATGCTGTCTTCAAAGCTCAACCCAATGAGAAACTAAGTAGTGTGAGAAGCAGATTGCTTGACATTACAAGCAAGTTGTCCTTCATGGGGACACAACTTGGTGATGTCGACATTAATGCTACCTTTCTTAAAAGTCTTGGTGAGGCATGGAAGATTGAGGCAAGATCAATTCTTACCCACAATACTTATAAGAGTTCCTCGTTTGATGACATCTACAACAAACTAAGGCTGTTGGAAGATGAAACTCTTTTAGAGCATGGAAGCGAGTCTACCACCAGCAACATGGCCTTCTTCCCTCATAGTGAAGGTCAATTTAATCAGAAGGACTCTTACATGCATCTAGTTACTGGATCATCATATTTCAGCGCTGGAACAAGTCCTGTCAACGTCTCCTATTCAGACGCTGACACATTCAAGAGTGACTCCCCAAGAGTTAAACCTGCTGGTTTAGATTTGGATACTGTATGTGCTTATATTACTTCTTTGCCCAATGGTTCAGTGATTACATATGAGGATCTTGAGCAGATAAGTGATGAGCACTTGGAAGAGATAGACATTAAGTGGAACATGGCTCTTGCTAGTATAAGAGCAAATAGGTGGAACAAAAGGTTTAAGAAGAAGATGACCTTCAATGCTAAAGACACAGCTGGATTTGACAAATCCAAAGTTGAATGCTACAACTGTCATCGTATGGGGCACTTCATGAGGGAATGCAGATCTCCTAGAAGATCTGATGCTGGTAAACCCTCAAGTCAGGTTGTTAAAGCTCAGGATTCCAAAGCCATGGTTGCAGTTCAAGGAATTGATGGTATGGGATGGGATTGGAGCTATCTGGCTAAGAATGTTGAAGAGGATAAAGCTTTGATTGCTGAGGTTGAAGAAGAAGAGCATGTTGAATATGCTCTCATGGCACACTCCTCCTCTTCATCTGATAATGAGGTATACAATGATGCTTTTTGTAGTAAAGGTTGTAGGTTAAACACTGAGAAACTTAACAAAGAAGTGTTAAGATTAATGAGTGATGTGAGTACTGAAAAATGCAAATTGTCTAATTACCAAGTAGCCCTCACTCAAACTGAGAAAACCGTTTCTGAATACAAGAAAATGGAATTTGACTTAAAAGATAAAATAAATATCTTAAAACATGAGTTAGAGGCTAGTATGGATATTAGAAACATCATGGAAAGGGTTAATGGTGAGTTACAGGCTAAATTAGATGAGGCCATTAAGAATAAAGACAATGTTGGCCTTAAAATTCAAAGATTTGATAGAGCCACTCAAACCCTAGGAGATTGTGTGGGTAAACAAAGGGACCCTAAGGACATGACTGGGATTGGGATGAATGATTACTCTTTGGTTCCACAACCAGCTGGTGACTTCTATGGTGTCCAGCAAAAGGACTTATCTTGGACTGGTTTGCCAGAATTCCAAGAGGAGGAATTCATTCCTCCACCAAGAGTTGTCACTCCAGTTGAAGAGTACCAACAAAAGTTGACTGATCTGAATGAATGGAAGAAAGCTAACCCTACTTTGTTTGTTAAGGGTGGCTTACTATGTGAAAGTCCCAATGAGTCAACTCCCATTAAGGTTACAAACCCAGTCACTGGTAAAGTTGTTGACCTAGGCTCAAACACTGATAGAAAACCTAGCATTAAATATGCAGAAATGTATAGGAATACTAGGTCACCCAAGAGCCAAGTTAGCAATAATGGAACAGGCTTCTTCACTTCTAGACCTAAGGTTGTGTCTAGAAAAGCTTGTTACACTTGTGGTAGCTTCTCACACTTGGCATACAAGTGTGTCAACGCTCCCAAAGCCAGCGATGACAGGACAATTTCAGCGCTGACAGGAACAAAGTCAATGTTGTTAGGAAGTTAAACGTTGTCAGACCCAGACCTTGTGTGCAGCAAAGTCCACAAGTGATTAGACATGCCCCATTCTTTACTAGAGGGTCTAACACTCATGGACAAAGACCATTTCAAAAGACAAACACCTGGTCAAATAGGCAATGGGTTTCTGTACCAAACCCTAGGTTCAACGCTGACAAGGGTAATTGCAGCATTGACAAGACTAATTCCAACGCTGACAGAAACGTGACCAGACCTAAATATTTGCAACCACAGGGTAAGAGGTCTAAAGCTTCTTCAAGCTTAACATGGAGACCTAAGAAAGATCAAAACCCTAATGATAATGGGATTTCAATGACCTGCAACAGATTTAATTACATTTCAAAGGTCATTACAAAACCTATTGGGGTTAACTGGGTATTTCATCCTAAGAAGGATGAGAATGGGTTTTTGTGAGAACTAAGTCTGTTCTTATTGAACAACCAGATGAATCCAAGTCTTTTAAGACTTGGGTTCCCAAAGAAAACAAATTTGTTTTCTTTATGTGCAGGGCATTCAAAAACAGGTCAATGATTATGGATATTGGGATAGTGGATGCTCAAGGCACATGACAGGGAAGGAAGACTATTTGACGAACTTCACTCCCATTAAAGATGGTGATAAGGTTTACTTTGGAGGCGGATATGGTACTATCATAGGCAAACGAACCCTTCTCACCAAGAATTTGCGTTTTGAGAACGTATTTCTGGTAAAAGAACTTGATTACAACCTTTTTAGTGTATCACAAGTTTGTGATAATCAAAATAAAGTTCTGTTTACTGATACTGAGTGTTTGGTGTTAAGCAAGGATTATAAGATCCCTGATGAGAAATATATTGAGTATAGAACACCTAGGCATTGTTGGGAATAAATTAAGGCCAGATTATTTGAGCGCTGACAAGAACAACTCAAGCGTTGACAAGAACAAAGTGAGCGCTGACAGCCCAAGCGTTGACAAGTTAAAGTCAAGCGTTGATAGATTGAAGACAAGCACTGATGGAAGATATAAGCTACACGTTTATTATATTCTAGAATACTTCTAGTAAGGATAGAAACGACAATGTATTTTCTATGTTTATCTTTACCTAGAATAGTTGATACGTAGCTTATTGTACAAGGCTTCTTAGTCTATAAAAGAAGACCTTTAGGTTAATGTTTAATATCAAGTTTTATATAGTTTTCATTCGTAAACATCTGTCATTGTAAGCAAGTTCGACATTCATAATTAAAGTGAAAGTTTTGTTTACATCTTGTGTTCTTGTTTAAGTGTTAAATTCTGCATAACACTTAGATTCACAAAGCATATAACAAAGGTTTCTCTACGTGTTATACTTGATCTAATCTTGTATACACAAAGCTAATCGATCTAAGTTTGGGATCAACAAGTGGTATCAGAGCTTGTTGAGGAACTTTTGATCTTTGAAGAACACCAGAACGATATACGAACACCAAAACCCTAAGTTTCTCAAAACCCTAAAAACATCATGTCTGAAGCAATAACCTCCTCCTATTCACCCTTACCAAACATCAAGATTCCCATGCTTGATGCAACCAACTTTGACTTATGGAAGTTCAACTTTGAACAATATATGGGGATCTTTGATTACACACTCTGGGAGATTATTGAATATGGAAACTCATTCAATAAGCCTCAAAAGATTCAGGATGCCATTACGGCAAGATCAGCTGTTGAAGGATGTCCTGATGAAGATAAGAAAGAAAAACCTGGAGATGGTAGAGCTGTAGGTGCTGAAGATATTGCAAAGAAAAGGGTTGACATGAAAGCCCTAAATATTCTGAAAGTCTCTTTGGGACAAGAAAACCAGCACAAATATAGAGGCTATGAATCTGCTAAGGATCTTTGGGAAGCAATTGAAGTTGCATATGGTGGTAATGCAGACACTAAGGAAGAAAAGAAAAAGCAACTTCTGCATGATTATGCTGTCTTCAAAGCTCAACCCAATGAGAAAATAAGTAGTGTGAGAAGCAGATTGCTTGACATCACAAGCAAGTTGTCCTTCATGGGGACACAAGTTGGTGATGTTGACACCAATGCTACCTTTCTGAAAAGTCTTGGTGAGGCATGGAAGATTGAGGCAAGATCTATTCTTGCCAATAATACTTACAAGAGCTCTTCGTTTGATGACATCTACAACAAACTAAGACTGTTGGAAGATGAAACTCTTTCAGCACATGGAAGCAAAGCTAGCACCAGCAACATGGCCTTCTTCTCTCATAGTGAAGGTCAATTCAATCAGAAGGACTCTTTTATGCATCCAGTTACTGGATCATCATTTGTCAGCGCTGGAACAAGTCCTGTCAACGTCTCCTTTTCAGACGCTGACACATTCATGAATGACTACCCAAGAGTTAAACCTGCTGGTTTGGATTTGGATACTGTGTGTGTGCTTACATTGCTTCTTTGCCCAATGGTTCAGTGATTACATATGAGGACCTTGAGCAGATAAGTGATGAACACTTGGAAGAGATGGACATCAAGTGGAATATGGCTCTTGCTAGTATAAGAGCAAATAGGTGGAATAGAAGGTTCAAGAAGAAGATAACCTTCAATGCTAAAGACACTGCTGGATTTGATAAATCCAAAGTTGAGTGCTACAACTGTCATCGCATGGGGCACTTCATGAGGGAATGCAGATTTCCTAGAAGATCTGATGCTGGTAAACCCTCAAGTCAGGTTGTTAAAGCTCAAGATTCCAAAGCCATGGTTGCAGTTCAAGGAATTGATGGTACTGGATGGGATTGGAGCTATCTGGCTAAGGATGCTGAAGAGGACAAAGCCTTGATTGCTGATATTAAAGAAGAAGAGCATGTTGAATATGCTCTCATGGCACACTCCTC
Source organism: Glebionis coronaria (assembly GCA_025667525.1). Lineage (NCBI taxonomy): Eukaryota > Viridiplantae > Streptophyta > Magnoliopsida > Asterales > Asteraceae > Glebionis > Glebionis coronaria. The sequence continues at coordinate 24,501 of JANFOE010001816.1, forward strand.
CTCTTCATCTGATAATGAGGTATATGATGATGCTTTTTGTAGCAAAGGTTGTAGGTTGAACACTGATAGACTTAACAAAGAGGTGTTAAAACTAAAAGATGATATGAGCACTGAAAGGTGTAAATTGTCCAATTACCAACTAGCTCTTACCGAAACTGAGAAAACCGTTTCTGAATACAAGAAAATGGAATTTGATTTAAAAGATAAGATAAATATCTTAAAACATGAGCTAGAGGGTAGTATGGATATTAGAAATATCATGACAAAGGTCAATAGAGACATACAGGCTAAGTTAGATGAGGCCATTAAGAATAAAGATAATGTTGACCTCAAGATTCAAAGATTTGATAGAGCCACCCAAACCCTAGGAGACTGTGTAGCTAAACAAAGGGATCCCAAGGACATGACTGGGATTGGGATGAATGATTACTCTCTGGTTCCACCACCAGCTGGTGACTTCTATGGTGTCCTTAGAAAGGATTTATCTTGGACTGGTATACCAGAATACCAAGAAGAGGAATTCATTCCTCCACCAAGAGTTGTCACTCCAGTGGAAGAGTATCAACAAAAACTGACTGACCTAAATGAGTGGAAGAAAGCTAACCCTACTTTATTTGTTAAGGGAGGTTTGCTATGTGAAAGTCCCAATGAATCACCACCCATTAAGGTTACTCACCCAGTTACTGGTAAAGCTGTTGACCTAGGCTCCAACACTGTTAGAAGACTTACCATTAAATATGCAGAGATGTATAGAAATAATAGGTCACCCAAGAGCCAAGTTAACAATCATGGAACAGGTTTCTTTGCTTCTAGACCTAAGAGTGTGTCTAAGAAAGCCTGTTATACTTGTGGTAGCTTTTCACATTTGGCATACAAGTGTGTCAACGCTCCCAAAGCCAGCGCTGATAGGAACAATTTCAGCGCTGATAGGAAGAAAGTCAACGTTGTTAGGAAGTCAAACGTTGTCAGACCCAGACCTTGTGTGCAGCAAAGTCCACAAGTGATTAGACCTGCCCCATTCTTCTCTAGAAGGTCTAACACTCATGGACAAAGACTTTTTCAAAAGACAAACACCTGGTCAAATAGGCAATGGGTTCCTGTAGCAAACCCTAGGTTCAACGCTGACAAGGGTAATTTCAGCGTTGACAGGACAAAATCCAACGCTGACAGAAACGTGACCAGACCTAAATATTTGCAACCACAAGGTAAGGGGTCTAAAGCTTCTTCAAGCTTAACATGGAGACCCAAGAAAGATCAAAACCCTAATAATAATGGAATTTCAATGACTTGCAATAGGTTTAATTACATTTCAAAGGTCATTACAAAACCAATTGGGGTTAACTGGGTTTTTCATCCTAAAAAGGATGAGAATGGGGTTGTTGTGAGAACTAAGTCTGTTCTTATTGAACAACCAGATGAATCCAAGTCTTCTGAGACTTGGGTTCCCAAAGAAAACTAATTTGTTTTCTTTATGTGTAGGGCATTCAGAGACAGATCAATGATTATGGATATTGGGATAGTGGATGCTCAAGGCACATGACATGAAAGGAAGACTATCTGACGAACTTCACTCCTATTAAAGATGGTGATAAGGTATACTTTGGAGGGGGCTACGGCACCATTACAGGCAAAGGAACCCTTCTCACCAATAATCTACGTTTTGAGAATGTCTTCCTGGTAAAAGAACTGGATTATAATCTGTTTAGTGTATCACAAGTGTGTGATAACAAAAATAAGGTTCTTTTCACTGATACTGAGTGTTTGGTGTTAAGCAAGGATTTTAAGATCCCTGATGAGAAGTACATTGAGTATAGAACACCTAGGCATAAGGACATATATAATGTGAATTTAAATGGGATTAAAGTGAATGCAAATATGTCTTGTTTTTATGCTAAGGCCTCAGTAGATGAAAGTAATTTGTGGCACAGGAGACTAGGGCACATAAATTTTAAAAATATAAATAGACTTGTGAGTCTTGGTTTTGTTGATGGTTTGCCTGAGAAGGCCTTCCACAATGACCACTCTTGTGTTGCATGTCTTAAAGGCAAGCAACACAAGGTCTCATTCAAGTCCAAGCAGGTGCATGCTAGTTCCAGACCTCTTCATATGCTTCACATGGACCTCTTTGGTCCAACTAATATAGAAAGTTTGAATGGCAAGTCATATTGTTTTGTTGTCACTGATGACTTTTCTAGGTTTACTTGGACATTCTTTCTAGCTATGAAGAGTGACACAGCTGATGTTCTTATTGAATTTATCACTCAAATTGAGAAAAGGTCTGGCAATGAGGTTAAGATGCTTAGGAGTGATAATGGTAAAGAATTTAGGAACAAGAAGCTAGATGATTTTTGTGCCAGGAAGGGAATTACTAGGCAATTCAGTATTGCTAGAACCCCACAACAAAATGGGGTTGCTGAAAGGAAAAATAGAACCCTAATTGAAGCAGCCAGAACAATGTTGGCTGATGCTCACTTTCCCATAGCCTTTTGGGCTGAGGCTGTTAATACAGCATGCTATGTGCAAAATAGAGCATTGGTTAACAAAATTCAGAACAAAACACCTTATGAGTTACTTTGGGGAAGAAAACCTAATATTGGTTTTCTCAGACCTTTTGGATGTCATGTAGTAGTCTTAGACACTAGTGATGCCTTAAGGAAATTTAGTGCAAAAGGTGATGAAGGTTACTTCATGGGGTATTCAGTGCAGAGCAAGGGTTATAGGGTTTATCTTAAGGAGGACAAACGTATTGTTGAGAGAGTACATGTTAGGTTCTTAGAGCATAAACCTAGTGATCCTGAAAGTGGTCCTAATTGGTTGTTTGATTTGGAACCCTTATCTAGAACTTTAAATTATATGCCTGTCACTAATCCAGACATTGTGAAGGTAACTTCAAATGTTGTGGAGGAACAAGTTGTTAATGTTTCAGGTACATAGGTTCATTAGAAGGTTGGATCACAAGCAGAAAAGGCATCTCCTACATTTGAATATATCACCATTCCCATTTGGACTGATGCTTTTGCTGCTGCTGCTGCTGCTGGACAAGATAATGGTGGTTTCCAAATACCACCAGATACTAACATGCATGGTTCTTCAGGCGCTGACAAAGGCAAATCTAGCGCTGACAAGACCAATTCAGACGTTGACAACAACATTTCAAGCGTTGTTAGCGCAGATGCTGACAACCAAGATTCAAACGTTGACAACACTTATGGGCATCTTTTCTCTTCCAGTTTTGAACAAGGTGGACCTTCCAATGTTCATGAAGAGATTCCTGTTGCTCAAAGAGAGTCTGATGAAGAAGATATTGGCAACATGGAGCGTGAAGTTGAGGACACCAGACTTTTTGAAGGAGGGGTTCTCACTTCCACAATGAAGAATCACCCCCCATCTCAGATCATTGGTGATGTTATGACTCCAGTTCAGACAAGAAGATCCCATCAAGGTCTTGGTGGATTTATTGCCAATATACACAAGAAGGTTGATACCCCTCTTGTGCAAGCATGTTTGTTTGCATGTTTTCTGTCACAAGAAGAACCCAAGAAGATATTTGATGCTCTCAAAGAAACAAGTTGGGTGGAAGCAATGCAGGATGAGCTTCATCAATTTGCAATTCAGGATGTTTGGGAGCTGGTTGATTGTCCTAGATATGTCAGACCTATAGGGACAAGATGGGTTCTCAGGAACAAAAGAGATGAAAGAGGTATTGTGGTCAGAAACAAGGCAAGGTTAATGGCTCAAGGTTATACACAAGAGGAGGGGATAGACTATGAGGAAGTCTTTGCACCAGTTGCAAGGATTGAAGCTATTAGGATTTTTCTAGCCTATGCATCTTGCATGGGCTTCACAGTCTATCAAATGGATGTGAAGAGTGCATTCTTGTATGGCACCATTGTTGAGGAAGTTTATGTCATGCAACCTCCTGGTTTTGAGGATCCAGAGCATCCGGATAAAGTGTATAGAGTCAAAAAGGCTATGTATGGCCTTCATCAAGCCCCTAGAGCATGGTATGGAACTCTGTCTACCTATTTGGTGGACAATGGATTCAAGAGGGGCACCATAGATCAGACACTATTTACAAAAGGCAAAGATGTTTTGCTTGTGCAGGTCTATGTTGATGATATCATTTTTGGGTCTACTGATCCAAAGATGAGTGAGGATTTCTCCAAGCTTATGACATAAAAATTCAAGATGAGTGCTATGGGGGAGATGAACTTCTTTCTTGGTTTACAAGTTCAGCAGAAAGAAGATGGTATCTTCATCTCCCAGGACAAATATGTTGCTGAAATCTTGAAGAAGTTTGGCTTTTCTCCATATGAAAAGAGGGCTTCTACTCCTATGGATAGAGAACACCCTTGGGGAAAGATTGGAGATGGGAAAGATGTTGATGTCAGGCATTATAGATCCATGATTGGATCCTTGATGTATCTTACTGCTTCCAGACCTGATATCATGTTTGCTGTATTTGCTTGTGCACGTCATCAAGTGACTCCCAAAGAATGTCACCTTTATGCTGTGAAGAGGATCTTTAGGTACCTAAGATGTTTCCCTAGTCTTGGTTTGTGGTACCCAAAGGATTCACCATTGGAGCTGATTGCATATTCAGATAGTGATTATGGAGGTGACAAGTTTGATAGGAAATCCACAACTGGTGGATGTCAGTTTCTTGGGATCAGATTAATATCTTGGCAATGCAAGAAACAAACAGTGGTGGCTAACTCTACAACTGAAGCAGAGTATGTGGCTGCAGCAGCATGTTGTGGTCAAGTGTTGTGGATTCAGAACCAGCTGTTGGATTATGGGTATAATTTCATGCATACTAAGATATTTGTTGACAATAATAGTACTTTATGCATCATTAAGAATCCTGTGCATCATTCTAAAACTAAACACATAGAAATTAGACACCATTTTATAAGAGATTGCTTTGAGAAAGGTTTAATACAACCAGATAGGGTTGACACTGAGGAAAATGTGTCAGATTTATTAACTAAACCTTTTGATACTGGAAGATTTCAATACTTGGTAACAAGAATTGGAATGGTTAATCTCACTTAAATATGTGTTTTGGATTCTTTTTGTAAAAGTATGTACAGGATGATGCATTATTATTATTGGTCTTCTTGATGATTTAGATTTTCCACTATATTTTTCTAACACTGACAAAGGTTGTTTGAACACTGATAAGTGTTTTTGCAACGTTGTCAGCAATATAATTGTCTAAACGCTGACAAAGCTTCCTTCAACGCTGTTGTGTGTTATCGAGGCGTTGTCAGCAACAATGTTAGTTTTGTGGTTTTTAATCTAAGTGTGCAGATGGTGTTAGCAGTATACCATTGGATACAGAGTTGCTTATGGATCAAAGGAGGAGCATTTGGACAAGTTTTTATTTATGGATGATGGTTGGAATGTTTCATTCCTATCTTGACATAAATTTTTTATGTTCATGCATGATTTTAGCAAACTTTTTGTATCATAGTTTAAGGGGAGGTTTTAGGAACCTTTAGGATTTTTGGGTATCCATATGATACTCTTATCATAATTCTAGATTGTGTCCACAGGTGAGTATGGGTTAGTTTTACTAAACCATGAGGCACTGTAGCATGCATAGTATATCAACTTTGCATGCTGCCAAGACATTTTTGGCCTAGAATTGGTTGTGGTCTGTTGGGAGACTTGGGAATGATTTTGATATGGGATTTACCTGGGAGTAACAAGGATTTTATAAGGTAACTTGGTTGTTAAGACTTTTGGTTAGCAAGGGACACTAGAGGACTGTTATGTCTATCTTGCTTATGCAAGTGTGCATAACTGGACAGTGCTTGCCGCCCTATAATAATTATCAGTTGTTGGTTATCTTCTCTAGGATAAATTACTTGTTAAGGTCATTTTTCACTTTTTAAAACAATTTTATTTTTGGACGCTGACAAGAAATTTCCAAGCGTTGTTGTGACCAAATTGGACGCTGACATGGCTTTAGGCGAACGTTGACAAGATTATAGCCGTTGGGCGTTGATAGGTTATATTTGACCGTTGACACTCAATGGGACCTACCCAGTTGTTACTTTTTGACATATTTTTAAGCCGTAATTTTAGGAGTTGTTACTTTCATTAAATGCATGAGATAACTTATAACTTTTTCAATATTTTCATGATTAGTTTTTGAAAATCTTTGCCTATTTTTGGGCCAATCACATGCATTCTTTATCTCCTATAAATTTGGCTCCTATTTTAAAACAGGGTATCTATAATTCTTGTCTAACACTTTTCTCTTATCAACCTTCATCTTCTACACTTCAAATTAACAGCTTTCATCAATGGCACCAAGGTTTAACTCAGCAGAATTGGATTTGGGGTTCAAGTCTCAACACAACATGATTGCTTATCTTGTTGCTGATAATGATTTGTTTCCTCAATACACACAAATGGTGGCGTATTTGAACGCATCCCCCTTAAGGTATGCTCTTTCTCATGCACCACTCATTCCAGTCACACACATTAAGCAGTTTTGGAACACTGTTAGTTCCTCAACAGTTAATGGAGTGACCACATTAACTTCTATTGTTCATGGGAGGTCTTGGGTGGTTACTGAGGCCTTGGTACGCCAGGCCTTGCATCTTGATGATGCTGATGGTATAACCATCCTTCCCATAAATGAAATAGAACAAGGGCTTAGGGCTTTGGGATATCCTATTCCTGATGAAGGTACTCTTAATAAGTACCATAAGCAGGAATTTCCCCCAGCCTGGAAGTACCTCATTCACATTCTCCTTCAATGTTTGAGTCCCAAATGTACTGCACACAATGAGATCAATAGATCCATTGCAACTGCTATTGTGTGCATTGCAACAGGGCAAAAATATAACTATTCTAAAATGATTTTTGAAGGGATGTCTAAAAACAAGGGGACAAAAATGACTTTAGCTTATCCCCGTTTTCTGCAAATGATTTTTGATGATCAAAGATATTGTTCAAGGGATCACAATGATTTTTATAAAATCCCTGAAAAAAAGAAAGCTATTTTTACAAAGATGAATTCACCACCTCATAGAGACTTACCTTTAACCCCAGCCATGCTTGCTGTTATTGCAGCATCACACCCCCAACCAGACCCCCAACCTCAAATTGACCCTCAACCACAACTTGAACCTATTCCTGAACCTTTACCCTCACCTGAACAAATGCAAATAGACCAAGAACCCTTTGACGCTGACACATCAAATGTTGGCGTTGATGTGCCTATTTCCAACGCTGACACCCAACCATCCCAATCCCAAACACCCCTTAACCAACCCACATCTACCCATTCTTCCACACCATCTTCCACACCACCTGAATATAGGTTGATCAAACGCCAAAGGACTACTGGAGTGTTCTCCTCTAGTGGTCCTAGCCATGAAGCAGAGAGAACCACCACCACAAGTGTGGCTGGTGACCTGGATGAGGCTAGGACTATTGGTTCTGGCTTAGAAGCTGGCCAAGGCAGTCCCACCATACTTAAGTCCTCATCCATGCCCAATGAACCTGACTTGGGAGGTCAAATCCCCATTTCAGAAGAGGGCAGACTGGAACCAATGACTATTTTGGAATTGACGGCAGTCTGCATTAGCTTGCAAAAGCAAAATGCAGACTTAGTACAAATTGTCAGCTCACAGGGCCTTGAACTCAAGGAATTGAGGGAGAGGATTGTTGTTTTGGAGAGTGATCATGCTAGGAGGGGTATGGAGGAGTCTTCCAAAGGGGAGGAAGATCAAAGAAATCTGAGTGATAAGAGCAGTCAAGATGGTCAATCAATGGATGTTGCTGAAGCTCTTACTACTTTGAAGGAACAAACAGGTTTTGAAACGTCCTTAATCTCTCCAACCAATCTAAATTTATCATTTACAGCTATGTTGAGAGAGGTTACACAAGGCGCTGAGGGAAAATATTTGAGCGTTGACAAGACAAATTTGGACGCTGATAGAAGTATTTTGGGCGCTGATAGAGGAATTTTGGGTGTTGACAGATCTGCACATGAAGGTGATGTATTCCAGTCATCATCTATCATCAAGAAAGTTCCTACTCAGGTATTACCATCTACCTTACCAACCATTGCACCATCAGATAAGGGTAAGGGTAAATTGGTAGAAGAAATTGTTCCAAAGGATGCAGCCCAGGTTGAATTTGATAGAGATTGGTTGAGCAAATGATGGAACAAGGTAAAAAGGAAAAGTCTCCATTTGTTGTGACTTCTGAAGAAGAAAGTGATGATGCTAGCTCAGACTCAAGTGTGATGATTATAGAACCAGAAAGGCTTGAGTATGGTGATGAGCTTGCTAGGGAAAAGTTGAGAGATTTAAAGTTGCAGGTTGACTTTGACATGCCAGAGGTGGTTCAGATGTACAATTCTTGGGAAGAAAGCTGCCTGGATAATCCAGACTTGACCATTTCAGATCAAATATGGGGATTGGAGCTTCTTCTTAGAGTTCAGAAGGATTTTAAGGTGATTTTGAAGCACAAGGCAAGCAATATTCTCTCTGAGTTGAAAAGGGATAGAAGGGAGCTCTACTTTATGTTGCTCAGATGTCATGGAGTTGGATGGACACATCAGAAGTTGAAGGCTTTGACATTTGATGAGTTGGAACATAGGGTTTATCCTATTTGGGTGAAAGTGCAGGAAGAGAACACTTACAGACTTCTTTCAAATGAAAGAAAGGAGAAACTTGCAGAGGAGATGGAAATCAAGAAAGCTATGATAGTTCCCAGGCCAATGAAGAAGGGATTTACACTTGAGTTTCCAAAAGATATGAATCCACTATATCCAAGTGAAGCAGTTATTAGAAAGAGCCTCAAGCTCTCCCCATTAGAAGCTTCAGATATGGTGCAAGTGTTACCATTAGATTCCATGAATCCAATTGTGAGTTATGATGAGGATGAATGTGGATTCTGGAAGATTGGCAGATTTGGCAAGGAGGTACACACTTTTACCACTCTCATATCTTTATTTGCAAGTTGTGATAGAGAAGACTTGGTGGACCTTTGGAGGTTGCTGGAGACCAAGTATGAAGCTGAAGCACCAACTTCAGCTAATGGAATAAAACTTTGGACCACATTCAAAAGAATGTGTGGGACAAATGAGGAAGATCCTGAAATATGGAAGGATCTTGAAGATGACCTCAGTGGTCTTCAATGGAGGTTATATTCAGCTGCTGGTGTATACCATTTGAGTTCTACAAAGTTTGCGGAGTATCTACTTGTGGATGCTCAGTATTTCATATCCAAGGCTGTTTTGGAAAAGATGAAGGACACCCAGCTAGAGATAGATTATACAAGTGACGTGGCAAAGAATTTGATCAGATTTATTTATTACCAATATGAGAAGGTTTGTCAGACTCCTCCAAGTTCTTAATGATTATTCAGAAACTTGATCATAAGAGTGGATATCAAGTTTAGGGGAGGATTGTTGGGAATAAATTAAGGCCAGATTACTTGAGCGCTGACAAGAACAACTCAAGCGTTGACAAGAACAAAGTGAGCGCTGACAGCCCAAGCGTTGACAAGTTAAAGTCAAGCGTTGATAGATTGAAGACAAGCACTGATGGAAGATATAAGCTACACGTTTATTATATTCTAGAATACTTCTAGTAAGGATAGAAACGACAATGTATTTTCTATGTTTATCTTTACCTAGAATAGTTGATACGTAGCTTATTGTACAAGGCTTCTTAGTCTATAAAAGAAGACCTTTAGGTTAATGTTTAATATCAAGTTTTATATAGTTTTCATTCGTAAACATCTTTCATTGTAAGCAAGTTCGACATTCATAATCAAAGTGAAAGTTTTGTTTACATCTTGTGTTCTTGTTTAAGTGTTAAATTCCGCATAACACTTAGATTCACAAAGCATATAACAAAGGCTTCTCTACGTGTTATACTTGATCTAATCTTGTATACACAAAGCTAATCGATCTAAGTTTGGGATCAACAGGCATAAGGACATATATAATGTGAATTTGAATGGGATTAGAATGAACAATAATATGTCTTGTTTTTATGCTAAAGCCTCAGTAGATTAAAGTAATTTGTGGCACAGGAGACTAGGGCACATAAATTTTAAAAATATAAATAGGCTTGTGAGACTTGGTTTGGTTGATGGTTTGCCTGAGAAGGTCTTCCACAATGACCACTCTTGTGTTGCATGTCTTAAAGGCAAGCAGCACAAGGTCTCATTCAAGTCCAAACAAGTGCATACTAGTTCTAGACCTCTTCATATGCTACACATGGACCTCTTTGGTCCAACCAATATAGAAAGTTTGAATGGTAAGTCATATTGCTTTGTTATTACAGATGACTTCTCTAGGTTTACTTGGACATTCTTTCTAGCTATGAAGAGTGACGCTGATATTCTAATTGATTTTATCACTCAGATTGAAAAGAGGTCTGGCAATGAGGTTAAAATGCTTAGGAGTGATAATGGTGGTGAATTTAGGAATAAGAAGCTAGATGTTTTATGTGCCAGGAAAGGAATTACTAGGCAATTTAGTTGAAGGTCTACGCAATTAATGGCCTATTCTATGTGATTGATTTGGTGGATTAGGTTGGTTGATTTAGATGATAATCATAAGGAAATGAAGGAAAGAGATGAAGGATTGGAGAGAGAAAGGAGAGAAAAGGGGAAATGTAGAGAGAGAAAGAAAAGATGGAAATATGATTAAGTGAAAATGGTAATCAACAACCCCCTCCTAACATGCTAGGAGGGGTTATATATAGCCCACCCTACATGTGGGCTATATGGACTATACAATAATTAAATAGATCACGAGCCCATTACATAATTATCGTTGGAACGACCGATCCTTCATAAGTACGTAAAACGTATTTCCAACAATCTCCCCCTAAGGGAGGTCGCTCCAAGAAACAAAGCTCTAAATAGTCTATAACTCGTGATCTATGCTAACTAAGATGTGACCGAGACTTTATTGGGAAAAACGTATTTCCAACAATCTCCCCCTAAGGGAGGTCACATCTTTTTACAAAATCTTAAACCTAGCATCTATGCTTGAGTCTTCGATCTTGTTCTTGTGAATATGCTTGATGTGATCTTTGACTTTAGTCTTGAGCATGTTTCCTTGCCTTGACCTTGTGCATTCTTCACTTGTGATATTTGCCTCTTTGTGACTTCATGTTCCACATACTTATACTTTTAAATTCTTGAAAGCTTCAGAGTTTGATACAGCGGAAGACTTGACCTTCAGGCTTTCTTGAATTTGTTGAAGTACTAATTGTATGTAGTATAAGCATGTGGTGACGACTTCTTCTGGATTGTACACCGCAATGCCACCTTCTTGTTACGCTGCATAAGACAGTTAGCAACAAAACAATATACACGGATGAAATGGCCTTGAACATTTTATTCTAATTCGGTAGCAATTTACCTCCGGTCGGTGAAGACCGTTGGACGATATTAAATATCGTACTTGTGGCAGGTAGTTTCAATAAAGAACCTCCTTGACAAGATTTCGCGGGTAAACCCGTTCTCTTTACTCGACCGTCCAAAGCTGACTGCGAACGTAAAGAGTGAATCATTTGGATAATATTATCCGCATGATTTGAAGCCGTCAATACATGTTCCTGGAACAAGTGAAGTTCAATTAAGAACCGCACCATCGTTGCTTTCCAGTTGTCACTAGCTTGATTCATATAGAATCTTGCAAGTTACCTACCAAGTGCTGTTTGATGTTAACACTAGAAGGATTTCCATTCGTCACTGTAAATACTTAATAGTATTACTCTGAATGTTCTGGCAAGATCATTAAGATATTGCGTAGAGGCCTGGAACGTGTTTAAATTCATTTAAGAATTAAACCACTGTTGCTTTCCAGTTATCACAAGTTTGATTCATAAAGAATCGCACAAGTCACCTACCATGAGCTTTTTGATCTTCGCTCAAGAAGGATTTCCATCTTCATTGTAAATACTTTCGTATTACTCGGATGTTCAGGCAAGATCATGAAGATTTTGCGTAGGACTCTTAAGATCTTTCTTACTTTTCACAGTGTGTGAAGAAGCAAGGAATAATGAAAGTGTGTCCTAATGAGATATATGATGATCTCAAATGGCTCTAGACTTGATCGTGCATTTTGGATTTTTAGTGATCGGAGGCTGGAGAGGAGTGCCACCTTTTCAATACCAGTTTATTCGGAGTGAATAAATCAATAGATAATGTGTTGATCTCCGTGTGATTAAAACAAATACCTTTTGAGAGATATTTGAGTTAGCTGGGAAGGGTTGTGCATTGCATCACTGGGTCCATGACGTCTTTTTTCAATATTGAGAATCATTAACAAAAATGATCTCAATAGCATATGTATTGACCCGGTTTCTGCTTAAAGTTGTAAGGAGGGCTTCTTTCTTTACACCCTTTATCTTTACAATTCTTTTTCATTCTTCAACCCCTTCAATGCTTACCAATACGTCATAACTAGCACCTTGTTGTGATTTTTCCAGTGCTAACTTAAGTACTTGGTCGGCATTCAGCTACGTTCACAATCTTTCTCCATCTTTCCTAAGGACTACTATTTCTAGCTATGGAATGTCCTTGGGAAGATTCCTCTGGTTCTAGAGAAATCATTGGACTTTAACCTATCCTACCATCCTTATGTCACCACAATCTTCATCATCGTGAATAGAGATGTTTTGGGTAAGTGTATGTCACCATGAAATCCATTTTGAAATGCAAATCCATTTTGCTCGCCCTTAACATATGCTACGATATCCGAAAACATTTTGCACATGTCGGGATGAGCTATCACGTTAAGTCAAACCATTTATGATTGATCATATCCCATATTAAATCACATTTTCTCCCCCATATTAAAAATATTAACCCAATCGATGTTTTTAATATCAATTGATTTAATAGCATTTTAAGAAAATTTGGGAAGAAAAATGCAAGTCCAATTATCTTCATGAATGACACAAGCTCCCCCTCAAATAAATGAGGGTGTACTTGAAACGTAAATTAAATACCTTTTAAACACAAGTGTAAGGTATTTATCACGTGCAAAGATCATATAGGATAATGAATTCACAAGATTAGCAATGTACGAGGTAGGACCTGAATGATGGAGAACATCATATGAAAGATTCACATGGTTCTTGTTCACGAATGTTGGTCTCCTCGTCACGTTCCCGAGAAAATTAATTCCCGTTGTTGAGTCAAAGCTTTCCGGTGAAATGCTTGACTTGATTATGAAAAGCGGGTTGCTATCTGAAATAATAGCAAACCATTTTGAGCATGTTTTAAAATCATTTGAACTTCTGCTCGAACTTTATTTACAACCCCGTGTCATTATTGAATGACATTTCTAGGTTCGTAAATATTATCGATTCCAGAAGACATGCTCGTTTTATCAAAACATTTTTGAACACACAATTTTGAAAGATTTAGAAAAACCTTTTGAGAAATTCTCGAAAAATTGTGTTCAAAGTTTTGAAAAAAAATTACTTGAGCTTAAGATGTTGAATATCTTAAAAGCCAGCTCAAGTCCGAGAAGTTGTGAACTTCCCGTTGTTAAGGATAAGGTTACCATCGGCGATAAACTTTCCTTTTATCTGAAGGACGAGTCCTAAGCTGACATTTACTTAGAAGTCGTGTTCATGAGCTTGAAAACTTTGACTGTTTAAGCTCATGACCGAGAAAGGTTAATTTCTCGTTACGAGGAAAAGTTCTCTTATTTAAAAGATACACTTTCCTTTCTGAGCTTAAAACTTCGAATGTTTTAATACAAGCTCATGACCGAGAAAGGTGAATTTCTCGTTAAGAGGATAAGTTATCATAAAAGATAAACTTTCCTTTATTTTAAGTTCGAGTTACAGTCTGACATTTAACTGTAAGTCATTGTGCATGAGCTTAAAAACTTCGAATGTTTTTATTATTAGCTCATGCCCGAGAAAAATTAATTTCTCGTTGTTAGGATAAGTTTACCATCGGCGATAAACTTTCCTTTCTTTGAAGAGCGAGTTATAGTCTGTGATGTGACTATAAGTCCTTGTGCATGAGCTTAAAAACGTGGAATGTTTTTAACATAAGCTCATGCCCGAGAAAAATGAATTTCTCGTTTTTAGGATAAGTCATCATCGGGATGAACTTTCCTGTCTTTGGAGATCGAGTTACAGTCTGTTATGTGACTGTAAGTCCTTTGTTTGCAGCTTAACCATGAATCCCCTGAGACATTTGTTTCTCTGATATCTGCTTCTTCAGCAACCAAACTCTAAGAGTGTCCTTAGTTGAACGGTACACAACGATTGGACCGCTTCGTTCTTTTGGAACATCAACTTTGGTACCTGCAATCTCATTAGGAATTTGCATGCTTTGACGTGGGTTAGCAATATCAATTATAGAAGCACATGGGGGTTCACAGTTGGCTTTACTTGTTTCAGAGGCGACCTGAGTAGATGATTTACTAGTCTTGGCTGGCAAACGTTTCCTTTTATAGAAAACCTTAAGTTTAGGCGTAAGTGAAGTATCATCTTTATCAGTTTCCTCCCTAGTAGACTTAGTAGAATCGGAGACTATCCTAGTTAAAGGGCACTCGTTTCCTACAAGAGTGAAAGTTCTACCAGTGGGACGCCACATTTTACCAACGGGTTTGATTTTAGCAACCCACTGGGATTTAAGTCTAGCACGGGAGTTCACCTCATTAAGCAATTTTTTGATACAGGAATCATGATTTGCCGTAAAGACACATTTTCTACATGTTTTACAAGTAGCATATTTAATGTCCGAGTAAGATCTAGAATCCCTAGATGATTGATTGATGCTCCTAGGATTGGACATGCTACGGTTAGCAGTGTTGGGTAAACTAGAAGGCATCTGACTAGGTTTGAAATTCCTATCTCTTACATGTGTCTTTTGCTTAGCTTCCCTAAGATCAGATTCATGGCAAACGTCATTTGAACTAGTTCTAGACGTGGTCTTGGTATTTTTAGGGAAACTGGAGGCAATCATATGATTTGGTCTTGCTAAAGCTGGAGTGATCACATTGGGCCTAGTTGCTGGAGTGACTGGTCTAATAAGATGAACCAAATCAACTTGGGAGGCAAACCGCGGTCTCGAGGATTGTGGTCGCTCGGATCTAAATGCAGTAGGTTGTCTGACAGTCGGTTGTCTGACGAACTGATTTGTAGGCGGTTTCCCCAAGATTGATGGTTTTTCAAGCTTAGTGTCCACACTAGGTCCTTTACTTTTCCTTAACTCGTTTTTCAACGCAGCTATAGCAAAAATCTTTTCCTGTACTTGGGCCTTTAAAGTCTCATTCTCTTTGAGCAAGTTATCTTGGGATGCCAACTTAGATTCAAGCAGTTGAATTTGTTTCAAAAGATTATCCTTTTCAGCTTTAGAATCTAGAACAGTTTGATCCAATTTTCTTTCAAGAACAACGTTTGACTTTTCAAGTTTTTCAAAGTAGGTTTCAAATTTATCCATTTTCTTAGAAAATTCAAGTTTGGCATCCTCAAGATCTTTTGATTGCCGAGCTACGATCGTTTCGAGCTCTTTAATCTTGGAATCAGAAGCAGTCAATGAAGGAGTTATAGGATAATTATCATGATGTTTAGCATTCTGAACAATCTCTCCCCCATTATGACTTATATCGGATGAATCAGAAGTGTTATTGCTATCACTCTTTTCCATCCCATGTTTGTCATAATTAGGTGCAGAATGGTCAATATGCGGCATATCATCAACATATACATCATAAACAACATTACATTGTACCCCATGTTTGCCGGCTCTTCGTCATAAACGGGTACGGTGTCAGCAAAAGAGATCTGGTGAACAGTGCCTGACATGCCACTGGTATCATGTTGTCCTCCTGATTCCGTGCTCTTGGCATTGATAGGCTCCAATTTTTCAACCGTATGACAATTCTCCTCTTGCATCTGCGGCATTGATTCTTGCACTCCATTATCATACGTTTGCTGAAGTCGAGATCTTTCATAAATCGAAGACGAGACCGAGGTCATGAGTTTCAATATTGTATCACGAAAAACTCGAAGCTCGGTATTTGTATCTCGAAGAAAAGATTGGCAAAGCATCGAACTTTCAGACTTGATGATATTGAATTGAAGGAAAGGCGTGAGTTGTGTCACAAGAGCCTTATAAGCAAGTGCCGATGCAGAGTGATGAAAGCTTTCATTGTTGAGTTGCTCGGCGAGTTGGGTCAAAGTGGTGAAAATTGAGTCGATGAATGTATGACGATCTTGTCCAAAGATTGTCACAAATTCGTTCCCTCCTTGAATCCGTGAAAGAGTAACTAGATGACACTGAAGCATTTGAAATGAATTTATACCACTGTCTCTAGCTTTGTCTTGCATTCGGTGCAAGTCTCCCTCTTTAAGTGTCGAATTGAGCGAATCCATTGAAAATCGAGAAAAGATAAAGAAAAATGAGGTGGATGTTGTTGTTGTCGGGTTTTTACAATACGACTCGGCTCAAAAATTGTTGTCGGCTTGAACGATTATGAATTAAACCCGATCAAAAATCCGTTACGTTGACTCGTCACCTTAAATCCGGCCACAATAACGTTTAACCCGACAAGTATTTTTCACGTTAAACTTTGAAAATACCCGCTTCGACACGATTTGCCAAAAAATTAATAAACAAAATGCTAAAAATATAAAAGTGACAAAATAAAAATATAAAAGTGACAAAAATACAAAAAATAAAAAATAAAATGTGATATTTTTAAAATAAAAAGGATTAATTTGACTAAAAATAAAAACAATAAATGTGATTTAGAAAATTGTTTTGGAAAGAAACAGTCAAAACAAAAATTCGTCCCCTTGGTTGCTCCATCTCATCACACGTGGCCCAAGAAAAAATCTTCCACCGCCCCACTCCTTTTACTTAGTTATATCCGCCCAATATTAAAAACAATTTATCTTCTCCTTCTTTGACTAAATCACAAAACTCACAAAAAACACTCTTCTCTCCTCCGTCTGACTACTTCTCTCTCCCACCTAAATCTAATCTCTCTCTCTCACACAAAAACACACCTCCGTCTCTTTTTTGTATTCACTTTCTCTCACAACCGTCTCTCTCAGCCTAAAACTCAGCCTCGAACCTTGCTGCTCTATCATCAAATCCTCACCTCCTCATCTCCAAATCATAAACATCAAGATCAATAATCACGGCCATTAACAAACTTGTTCTCTCTCTGTACAAATCGGCTTCAAGATCTTTAAATAAGGTCTCGGGTAGGTTTTCTTTTAATCTTTTTGTTGAGTCTCTCTCTTCTGTAGAGTCTTTCTGTCAAGTCTGTGTTTTTGTGGTGTGAGTTTTTGAACGAGGGTGTTTGTTGATTTGGAGTGTGTTCTGGTGAGGGTGGGTCGAGAGGATGGGTGTGTGAGTTGTGAGAGGTATGTGCGAGGGTGTAGAGGTTGAGGATTTGGGATGCTATTGAGTCGTTTATGATTTGTCGAGAGAGTTTTTGGTCATGGTAGGATGAGTCTGGATGTCGAGAGGGTGTGAGGGGAAGTCTGGTGAGTCTTGTTATATGTTTGGGTCGAAAGTAAAAAACGAGAGGGTGTCGAGAGGGTGAGTCTTGTTATATGTTTGGGTGAGTCTTGTTATATGTTTGGATGTCGAGAGGGTGTCGAGAGGGTGTGAGGGAGTGAGGGTCGAAGGTAAAAAACGAGGGTGAGTTTTTTCGAGTCTTGGGTGAGGGTAAACAATGAGAGTCGGTTTGAGTGTAGATTGTGTCAGTCGATAGGGAAAGGGTGGTATTGTTGAGTCGAAGGTTGTGTTTGTTTTGGTTTGAATCGAGTCTCAGATGTTTTGTCTGTTTCGAGGGAATGAGTCTTTTTGAAAGACGATGATTTGCCCGTTGAGTTTGAATAAGATGCTTCGTTCGGAAGAGTTCCGAATCGGAACTTTGTTCTTGATCCGGAAGTTCTTGGTTCGGAAGTTCTTGATCCGGAACTTCTTGAGCCGGAACTTCTTGATCCGGAACTTTTGGCTTGATCCGGAAGTTCTTGGTTCGGAAGTTCTTGGTTCGGAAGTTTGCTTGATCCGGAACTTCTTGATCCGGAACTTCTTGGTTCGGAAGTTCTTGGTTCGGATGTTCTTTCTTAAAAATTGATTCGGAAGTTTTGTATCAGATTTGTTGGGACAAAGTTGGACAGTTAGGACAGGACCAAAAATTGCCAGATGACCAAGAAAAATGACAGAAAAATCCAGATAGAAGACAGTTAAAAAAAATGATACTAAAAAATAAAAATAAAATTAAAATAATAAAAAAATATAGAAAAAGACTGTTGGACAAAATTTTGACACAAGCCCAGATGAAGAAAAAAATTAACAAAAACTGATAAAAATAAAATAAAACATAAAAAAAATACGAATTAAAAATTGATAAAAATTTATATAAATTGATAAAATTTAGAAAACATACCAACTTTTTATATAAATTGATTATTAAATTTGTGATAAAAAACAATAAAAAAATACAAACTTTTTATAAAAACACAAACTTTTTTTTGAAATTTGATAAAGAAATTTTTGATTTTTATATAAAAATTTGTGATTTTTTATCTAAAAAGTAAGTATATTTGAAGATTTGATATGATTTAACATATAAAAACACAAACTTTTTATAAAAAATACAAACTTTTTATGATTTAAGCATGATTAAATCAAAAACCCACCAAAATCAAAAAGAAATAAAACAAGAATAAACCAAACTAACCATGGCTCTTGATACCAATTGAAGGTCTACGCAATTAATGGCCTATTCTATGTGATTGATTTGGTGGATTAGGTTGGTTGATTTAGATGATAATCATAAGGAAATGAAGGAAAGAGATGAAGGATTAGAGAGAGAAAGGAGAGAAAAGGGGAAATGTAGAGAGAGAAAGAAAAGATGGAAATATGATTAAGTGAAAATGGTAATCAACAACCCCCTCCTAACATGCTAGGAGGGGTTATATATAGCCCACCCTACATGTGGGCTATATGGACTATACAATAATTAAATAGATCACGAGCCCATTACATAATTATCGTTGGAGCGACCGATCCTTCATAAGTACGTAAAACGTATTTCCAACAATCTCCCCCTAAGGGAGGTCGCTCCAAGAAACAAAGCTCTAAATAGTCTATAACTCGTGATCTATGCTAACTAAGATGTGACCGAGACTTTATTGGGAAAAACGTATTTCCAACATTAGTATTGCTAGAACCCCACAGCAAAATGGGGTTGCTGAGAGGAAAAATAGAACCCTAATTGAAGCAGCCAGAACAATGTTGGCTGATGCTCATTTTCCTATAGCCTTTTGGGCTGAGGCTGTTAATACAGCTTGTTATGTTCAAAATAGAGCATTGGTTAACAAAATTCAGAATAAAACACCTTATGAGTTGCTTTGTGGAAGAAAACCTAATATTGGTTTTCTCAGACCTTTTGGTTGTCATGTAGTAGTTTTAGATACTAGTGATGCCTTAGGGAAATTTAGTGCAAAAGGTGATGAGGGTTACTTCATGGGGTATTCAGTGCAGAGCAAGGGATATAGGGTTTATCTTAAAGAAGAAAAACGTATACTTGAAAGAGTACATGTTAGGTTTTTAGAAAATAAGCCTCGTGATCCTGAAAGTGGTCCTAATTGGTTGTTTGACTTGGAACCCTTATCTAGAACTTTAAATTATATGCCTGTCACTAATCCAGACATTGTGAAGGTAACTTCAAATGTTGTGGAGGAACAAGTTGTTGATGTTTCAGGTACACAGGTTCATGAGAGCGTTGGATCACACGCAGAAAAGACATCTCCTATACTAGAATATGTCACAATTCCCATTTGGACAGATGCTTTTGCTGCTGATGCTGCTGCTGGTAATGATAATGGTGGTCTCCAAGCACCACCAGATACAAACATGCATGGTCCTTCAGGCGCTGACAAAGGCAAATCTAGCGCTGACAAAACCAATCCAGACGTTGATGGTTCAGACGTTGACAACAACAGTTCAAGCGTTGTTAGCCCAAGCGCTGACAATCAAGATTCAGGCGTCGACAACACCTTTGCACATCTTTTCTCTTCCACTTTTGAACAAGGTGAACCTTCCAATTCATATGAAGAAGGTCATCCTTATGTTGATATAAGAGAGTCTGATGAAGAAGATATTGGCAACATGGAGAATGAAGTTGAAGATACCAGACTTTTTGAGGGAGGAATACTTACTTCAGTCATGAAGAATCATCCTCCTTCTCAAATCATTGGTAGTGTTAACACTCCAGTTCAGACTAGAAGATCTCATCAAGGTCTTGGTGGGTTTATTGCCAATATACACAAGAAGGTTGATACCCCTCTTGTGCAAGCATGTTTGTTTGCCTGTTTTCTGTCACAACAGGAACCCAAGAAAATATTTGATGCTCTCAAAGAACCAAGTTGGGTGGAAGCAATGCAGGATGAGCTTCACCAGTTTGCAATACAGGATGTTTGGGAGCTGGTTGATTGTCCTAGATATGTCAGGCCTATAGGGACAAGATGGGTTCTAAGGAACAAGAGAGATGAAAGAGGCATTGTGGTCAGAAACAAGGCAAGGTTAGTGGCTCAGGGATATACACAAGAGGAGGGGATAGAATATGAGGAAGTCTTTGCACCAGTTGCAAGGATTGAAGCTATAAGGATTTTTCTAGCCTATGCATCCTACATGGGCTTCACTGTCTATCAAATGGATGTCAAGAGTGCCTTCCTCTATGGAACTATTGTTGAGGAGGTATATGTGATGCAACCTCCTGGTTTTGAGGATCCAGAGAATCCAGATAAAGTGTATAGAGTCAAAAAGGCTATGTATGGCCTTCATCAAGCCCCTAGAGCATGGTATGGTACTTTGTCTACCTATTTGGTGGACAATGGATTCAAGAGGGGCATCATATATCAGACACTATTTACAAAGAAGAAAGGCAAAGATGTGTTGCTTGTCCAGGTCTATGTTGATGATATCATTTTTGGGTCTACTGATCCAAAGATGAGTGAGGATTTCTCCAAGCTTATGACAGACAAATTCAAGATGAGTGCTATGGGGGAGATGAACTTCTTTCTTGGTTTACAAGTTCAGCAGAAAGAAGATGGTATCTTCATCTCCTAGGATAAATATGTTGCTGAGATCTTGAAGAAGTTTGGCTTTTCTCCACATGAAAAGAGGGCTACTACTCCTATGGATAGAGAACACCCTTGGGGAAAGATTGGAGATGAGAAAGATGTTGATGTCAGGCACTATAGATCCATGATTGGATCCTTGATGTATCTTACTGCCTCCAGACCTGACATCATGTTTGATGTGTGTGCTTGTGCACGCCATCAAGTGACTCCCAAAGAATGTCACCTTTATGCTGTGAAGAGGATCTTTAGGTACCTAAGATGCTATCCTGGTCTTGGTTTGTGGTACCCAAAGGATTCACCATTGGAGCTGATTACATATTCAGATAGTGATTATGGAGGTGATAAATTTGATAGGAAATCCACAACTGGTGGATGTCAGTTTCTTGGGAGCAGGTTGATATCTTGGCAATGCAAGAAACAAACAGTGGTGGCTAATTCTACAACTGAAGCTGAGTACGTGGCTGCAGCTGCTTGTTGTGGACAAGTTTTGTGGATTCAAAAAACTAGCTGTTGGATTATGGGTATAATTTCATGCATACCAAGATATTTGTTGACAATAACAGTACTTTATGCATTATTAAGAATCCTGTACATCATTCTAAAACTAAACACATAGAAATTAGACACCATTTTATAAGAGATTGCTTTGAGAAAGGTTTAATACAACCAGATAGGGTTGACACTGAGGAAAATGTGTCAGATTTATTAACTAAACCTTTTGATGCTGGGAGGTTTCAATACTTGGTAATAAGTATTGGAATGGTCAATCTCACATAATATGTGTTTTGGAGTCTTTTTGTAAAAGTATGTAAAGGATGATGCATTGTTAGTGGTCTTATTGATGATTTAGATTTTCCACTATGTTTTTCTAACACTGACAAAGGTTGCTTGAACGCTGATAAGTGTTTTTGTAACGTTGTCAGCAATATATTTGTCTAACGCTGACAAAGCTTCCCTCAACGCTGTCATGTGTTATCGGGGCGTTGTCAGCAACAATGTTAGTTTTGTGGTTTTCAATCTAAATGTGCAGATGGTGTTAGCAGTATACCATTGGATACAGAGTTGCTTATGGATCAATGGAGAAGCATTTGGACAAGTTTTTATTTATGGATGATGGTTGGAATTTTTAATTCCTATCTTGACATAAATTTTTATGTTCATGCATGATTTTAGCAAACTTATGTATCATAGTTTAAGGGGAGGTTTTAGTAACCTTTAGGATGTTTGGGTATCCATATGATACTCTTATCACAATTCTAGATTGTGTCCACAGGTGAGTATGAGTTAGTTTTACTAAATCATGAGGCACTGTAGCATGCAAAGTTGATATACTATGCACGCTGCCAAGACATTTTTGGCCTAGAATTGGTTGTGGTCTGTTGGGAGACTTGGGAATAATTTTGTTATGGGATTTACTTGGGAGTAACAAGGAATTTTATAAGGTAACTTGGTTGTTAAGAGTTTTGGTTAGCAAGGGACACTAGAGGACTGTTATGTCTATCTTGCTTAAGCAAGTGTGCATAACTGGACAGTGCTTGCCGCCCTATAATACTTATCAGCTTTTTGGTTATCTTCTCTAGGATAAATTACTTTGTTCAGGTCATTTTTCATTTTTAAACATTTTTATTTTTAGACGCTGACAAGAATTTTCCAAGCGTTGTTGTGACCAAATTAGACGCTGACATGGCTATAGGCAAACGTTGACAAGATTATATCCGTTGGGCGTTGATAGGTTATTTTTTACCGTTGACACTCAATGGGACCTACCTAGTTGTTACTTATTGACATATTTTTAGGCCGTAATTTTGGGAGTTGTTACTTTTCATTTAATGCATGAGATAAACTTATAATTTTTCAATATTTTCATGATTACTTTTTGAAAATACTTGCCTATTTTTGGGCCTATCACATGTAATTTCTTCTCCTATAAATTTGGCTCCTATTTTTAAACAGGGTATCTATAATTCTTGTCTAACACAATTTTCTCTTATCAACTTCATCTTCATCACTTAAATTTAACAGCTTTCAACAATGGCACCAAAGTTTAGACCATCAGATTTGGAATTGGGGTTCAGAAGTCAACATAACATGATCGCGTATCTTGAAGCTGATGATACTCTGTTCCCCCAATACACACAAATGGTGGCGTATTTGAACGCATCCCCCTTAAGGTATGCTCTTTCTCATGCACCACTCATTCCAGTCACACATATTAAACAGTTTTGGAACACTGTCAGTTCCTCAAAAGTTAATAGAGTGACTACATTGACTTCTATTGTTCATGGGAGACCTTGGGTGGTTACTGAGGCTTTGGTACGCCAAGCCTTGCATCTTGATGATGCTGATGGTATAGCCACTCTTCCCATTAATGAAATAGAACAAGGGCTTAGGGCTTTGGGATATCCTTTTCCTGATGAAGGTACCTTAAACAAGTATCATAAGCAGGAATTTCCCCCAGCCTGGAAGTACCTCATACATGTCCTCCTTCAATGTTTGAGTCCCAAATGCACTGCACACAATGAGATCAATAGATCTATTGCTAGTGCTATTGTGTGCATTACAACAGGGCAAAAATTTAATTATTCTAAAATGATTTTTGAGGGAATGTGTAAAAATAAGGGGAACAAAATGACTTTAGCTTATCCCCGTTTTTTACAAATGGTTTTTGATGTGATACTGCACAAGGGATCATAATGATTTTTATAAGATCCCTGAGCAAAAGAAAGCTATTTTTATGAAGATGATCTCACCACCCCATCGTGACCTACCCTTAACTCAAGCTATGCTTGCTGTTATTGCAGCAGCACAACCCCAATCAGACCCCCAACCACAAATTGACCCCCAACCACAACTTGCCCCAATACCTGAACCCATACCTTCACCTGAACCTATGCAAATTGACCAAGCTTCCTTCAACGCTGACACATTAAATGTTGGCATTGATGTGCCTATTTCCAACGTTGACACACACCCTTCACAAACCTAAACACCCCTTAACCAACCCACATCCACCCATTCTTCCACACCATCTTCCACACCCCCTGAATATAGGTTGATGAAACGCCAAAGGACTCGTGTTCTCCTCTGGTGGTCCTAGCTATGTAGCAGAGAGAACCACCACCACAAGTGTGGCTGGTGCCCTGGATGAGGCTGGGACTATTGGTTCTGGCTTAGATACTGGCCAAGACAGTCCCGCCATCATTAAGTCCTCATCCATGCCCAATGAATCTGACTTGGGAGGTCAAATCCCTATTTTAGAAGAGGGCAGACTGGAACCAATGACTCTTATGGAATTGACGGCAGTCTGCTGATGAGTCCTATTGATCGTTGGGCTCAATGGTTATGAACCATATATCTAGGTTTGATCATCATTCATATGATAACATAGCGGAAAAGAACAATGATCATGACAAGGTGTTTAGGCACAAAAGAACACGAATTAAAACAACGATTGGGATGTTCATTATATTAATAACAAACATCCACTAGACGTGTATACATTGAATCCCACGTCTAGTGCGACACACACTTTAGGTTTACATTGTTATTGAAAGTTGTGTATAAAACCTATGACCCTTGGTTCCTTTTATAGTGTAAGGATTAGGGTTTACAAGAGATCAAATCAAATAAACATCTAAATATTCTATTTAGATAAACTATATATTGTGTATATCATAAATAATATACTCAATATATTCCCTAAATAGAATTCTCCATCAAATCTTCAATATTCATCAGCGTTTGACTTTTTGACCGTGTTTGACTTTTGTTGACTTTCTGTCAGTGCCTGAATTGCTCTTGTCAGTGCCTGAATTGCTCTTGTCAGTGCCTGAATATATTACTTGATATTTTCTTCGATTTTGAGTTTCTGCCACATCAACTTTTTGACCCAACATCTGCATGAGCTTGCAAAAGCAAAATGCAGACTTAGTATAAGTTGTCAGCTCACAAGGCCTTGAACTCAAGCAATTGAGGGAGAGGATTGTTGTTTTGGAGAGTGCTAGTGCAAGGAGGGGTATGGAGGAATCTTCCAAAGGGGAGGAAGATCCAATAAATCTGAGTGATAAGGGTAGCCATGATGGTCAATCAATGGATGTTGCTGAGGCCCTTACAACTTTGAAGACACAAACAGGTTTTGATACGTCCTTAGTTTCTCCTACCAACTTGAATTTATCATTTACAGCCATGTTGGAAGAAGTTACAAAAGGCACTGAGGCAGGATATTTGGGCGTTGACAAGGAGAATTTGCACGCTGATAGAAATATTTTGGGCGCTGATAGAACAAAATTGGGCGTTGACAGACCTGCACATGAGAGTGATGTATCCCAGTCATCATTCATCATCAAGGAGGTTTCTCCACAGGTATCACCATCTACCTTACCAACCATTGCACCATCAGATAAGGGTAAGGGTATAATGGTAGAAGAGAGTGTTCCAAAGGATGCAGCTCAAATTGAGTTTGATAGAAGATTAGCTGCACAAATCATGGAACAAGATAAAAAGGTGGTGAAATAGTCACCATTTGTTGTGACTTCAGAAGAAGGAAGTGATGGAGCTAGCTCAGACTCAAGTGTGATGATTATAAAACCAGAAAGACTTGAGTATGTAGAAGAGTTGGCCAAGGAGAAATTGAGAGAATTGAAATTGCAGGTTGATTTTGACATGCCAGAGGTGGTTCAAATGTACAATGCTTGGGAAGAAAGATGTATGGAGAATCCAGACTTGACCATTTCAGATCAAATATGGGGTTTGGAGATTCTTCTTAGAGTTCAGAAGGATTGCCAGGTAATTTTGAAACACAAGGCAAGCAATATTCTCTCAGAGTTGAAAAGGGATAGAAGGGAGCTATACTGCATGTTGCTCAGATGTCATGGAGTAGGATGGGCTTACTAGAAATTGAGGGCATTGACATTTGATGAGTTGGAATGCAAGGCTTATCCCATTTGGGTGAGAGTGCAGGAAGCAAACACTCTCAGACTTCTTTCTGATGAAAGAAATGAAGAACTTGCAGAAGAAATGGAGCTCAAGAAAGCTATGTTTGTTTCCAGACCAGTGAAGAAGGGAATTTCTCTTGAGTTTCCCAAAGATATGGATCCACTATATCCAAGTGAAGCTGTTATAAGAAAGAGCCTCAAGCTCTCACCATTAGAAGCTTCAGATATGGTGCAAGTGTTACCATTAGATTCCAGAAACCCAATTGTGAGCTATAAAGAAGATGAATGTGGGTTTTGGAAGATTGGCAGATATGGTAAAGAGGTACACACTTTTGCCACTCTCATATCTTTGTTTGCATGTTTTGATAGAGAAGACTTGGTTGATCTATGGAGATTGCTAGAGACCAAGTATGAGGCTGAAGCACCTACTTCAGCTAATGGAATAAAACTGTGGTCCACATTCAGAAGAATGTGTGGACCAAAAGATGAGGATCCTGCTATTTGGAAGGATCTTGAAGATGACCTCAGTGGTCTTCAATGGAGATTATATTCAGCTGCTGGTGTTTACCATTTGAGTTCTACAAAGCTTGCTGAGTATCTACTTGTGGATGGTCAGTATTTCATATCCAAGGCTATTTTGGAGAAGATGAAGGACACTCAGCTGGGGATTGATTATTCAAGTGACGTGGCAAAAGATTTGATCAGATTTATTCATTATCAATATGAGAAGGTTTGTAAGATTCATCCTAGTCCTTAATGCTTATTCAGAAACTTGATCATAAGAGTGGATATCAAGTTTAGGGGAGGATTGTTGGGAATAAATTAAGGCCAGATCACTTGAGCGCTGACAAGAGTAAAACAAGCGTTGACAAGAACAAAACAAGCGCTGACAGCTCAAGCGTTGACAAGATAAAGTCAAGCGTTGACACATTGAAGACAAGCACTGATGGGAAGATATACTCTACGCGTTTATTGTATTCTAGATTACTTCTAGTAAAGATAGGAACAACAATGTATTTTCTATATTTATCTTTACCTAGAATAGCTGATACGTAGATTATTGTACAAGGCTTCTTATGTCTATAAAAGAATACCTTTAGGTTAATGTTTGATATAAGTTTTCATTCGTAAACTACTTTCATTGTAAGCAAGTTTGATATCATTAATCAAAGTGAAAGTTTGTTTATATCATTGTGTGTTCTTGTTTAAGTGTTAAATTCCGCATAGAACTTAGATTATCATTAGCATATACAAAGGTTTCTCTAAGTGTATTACTTGATCTAATCTCGTATACATAAAGCTAAATCGAAGTAAGTTTGGGATCAACAACAACTACTTGGATCTTCATAACTATGACACAACAACAATTATATAAGATTTAATCTTCAAAGGATCATTGGTGGTGGACTCAACACTTCACAATGATAGTGTTCTTCTCTTTGCACTTGAAGAGGAAGGGATGGATGAGATAGATTCACTTCTAAACAAGTAGTAATCAATCAAATGATCAAGGATTTGAGTGATTTAAGAAGTATGTTTGAATCTGGAAATTTGTGTGCGAAAGAGGTGAATTGAAAATCAGAGAAAGGTCTACTATTAATAGGACAAAGGGCCAACGGCTATATCTGCCCGCGGTTCCTTATCTCAGCTGGTGGTACCTTATCAATAAGGAACCGCCTAGGCGCTAGGGAACCGCCGGAGTAGACTCCACTCCCCTTTTGTCCTTTAGTGGTGGAGGTCTTATTTGATTATAAAATATCCTGAAAGAATATTCCAAATCAAAAAAGAATATGCCATTTTCAAATTTTCAAATATTTAATTTAATAAAACATTTTCTTAAAAAGAAAGTTTAATTAAAAACTTGTCACACTTAATAAAAGGTGAGTTTTAAGAAAAGATTAAATCACTTGATCACTTGATTAAGGTTAGTACTTGTTTATTCATACCTTAAGTGAAAATTGGTAAATTGAAAAATACTTGAACTCAAGAATTCGTTTTTCGTTGTTTTCGTAAATGCTTGTTTTTACATATTGTCGTAATCAAAACTAAGCGAGATCGAAAAATGCAAGTAACGTTTTTAGGCATTATTGCATTAACAATCTCCCCCATTTTGATTCTGACAATAGATAAACTCAATCACACAAAAACAAGATTTTCGAAGACGAGTTTATTCATTTCTCCCCCTTTGTCGAATCAAAAAGGTTGCACAAGTCGGTGTTGAAGAGACGGACTTTGCAAAGACTCCCCCTTGGTGCTTACTCCCCCTTGCTTGGGGCACCGAGGAATCGAGATATGGTGACAAGCTACATAGAAGGGTTAATTTAACAAAAGAGACAACTAACAAGAAATAGCTATAGGTCACAAAGAAAATAAAAAGAGAAGAAAACACAAAGATTAATATCCAAGTGAAGTCATATAAAATAAAAAGATTCATAAAAAGATGTATGAAAGAGGAAACAAGCCAAAAGCATAAACCTAATCCTATTTAATCTAGAATTCTAAGATTTCCTTGAATAAGGTGTCTTGTGGATAAGCAACCAATGCTTATATGAAAGACAAGGTAGTGGCGGAATCTTGTTCTTGCTATGTTTGAGAGAATCATACATATGAATTATGTAAGCTATAGATTAATAGCAAGAATCTATGAAAAACGTTTTTAGATTGAATTAACAATGTCAAAACATTTCTTGACCATTTTCGAAAGAGACTTTGAGGATTTTGAAAAGGAGAAGAGAAGATTTTCAAGAAGAGTTTAGGAGACTCAATGACTCAAAGTGATAAAAGACTCAAAAGAAAATAAGAGACACAATAAAGGGAAAGAAATTAAGGAATATATTCCATTAATCCTAGACCTAGACGTAAGTAATTAAAAGGTTCCCTCTTAAGTGGCTTAGTGAAGATGTCGGCTAAGTTATCCTCGGAGGGTACCTTCTCAATTGAAATGTTCCCTTTTTGAACATTATCCCTAAGGAAATGGTGACGAATTTCTATGTGCTTGGTTCGCGAATGTTGCACGGGATTTTTGCTAAGGTCTATAGCACCTTTATTGTCGCACATAATGGGAACATCATCAAGACAAATCCCATAATCAACAAGCGCTTGCTTCATCCATAGAGCTTGTTGGCATGCTTTTTCGGCACTCACATACTCAGCTTCTGTGGTGGATATCGCAAGAGCGGTTTGTTTCTTCGAGAACCAAGAAGTTAAACAACAACCCATGAAGGTACAAACACCACTAGTGCTTTTCCGGTCCACATAGTCTCCCGCATGATCCGAGTCCGCGTAGACAATGGTTTCTACGCCGGTCCCTTTAGGATACCATAATCCTAAATGTATAGTGCCCTTAATGTATCGGAAGATACGCTTAACCGCTTCAAGGTGAGAGGTTTTGGGAGCCTCTTGGAAGCGAGCACAAAGGCAAACACTAAACATGATATCCGGTCGACTTTCCGTTAGGTACAACAAACTACCAATCATACCTCTATGTTTGGTGTTGTTTACCAACTCACAATCATCATCTACGATGAGTTTAGTATCCGAGGCCGTTGGGGTCTTCATTGGTCTAGATTCTTCTAATCCAAATTTCTTTAGCATTTCTTTAGCATACTTAGATTGACTAAAGAAAATACCATCGTCCATTTGTTTAATTTGGAGTCCTAAAAAGAAGTTAAGTTCTCCCATCATACTCATTTCAAAATCATCATGCATGATTTTGGCAAAGTCATCACACAATTCTTGACAAGTTGAGCCAAATATAATGTCATCAACATATATTTGCACGATTATGAGGTGAGAACCTTTCTTATTTGTAAAGAGCGTGTTGTCTACCATCCCCATGGTATACTCATGTTTAACAAGAAATTCTTTAAGTCTATCATACCAAGCTTTGGGTGCTTGTTTAAGACCATAAAGTGCCTTCTTAAGCTTGTAAACATGATCCGGTTTCTCAAAATCAATAAAGCCGGGAGGTTGAGCCACATATACCTCCTCATTGATTAAACCGTTAAGAAACGCACTCTTTACATCCATTTGTTGAAGCTTAATATCTAAGGCACAAGCGTAGGCTAAAAGGATTCTAATGGATTCTAATCTTGCTACCGGTGCATATGTCTCGTCATAATCAATCCCTTCTTGTTGATTATAGCCTTGAGCTACAAGCCTAGCTTTGTTACGAGACACAACACCATTCTCATCTAGCTTATTCCTATATACCCATTTGGTACCTATAATGGTAGAACTTCTATGTGGAGGAACAAGTTCCCAAACATCATTAGCAACGAATTGATTCAGTTCTTCTTACATCGCAATGACCCAACTCTCATCCGTTAAAGCTTCTTTAACATTCTTTGGTTCAATCAAGGAGATGAAACAAAAGAAGTTGCTTTGGTTTTGGACTTGAGATCTTAGGGTCCTTTGATTTAAGTAACCAATGATATTATTGAGAGTATGATCCTTAGACTCCTTAATGTTTACTTCCTTTTCAACACTAAGGTCTTCAACTCCTATTTTTCTAACCTCTTTGGCTTTAACTACTTCTACTTCATCCAAGTCATCATCAACCAATGGTGGTGTCTTGGTTAAAGGAGGGATTTCATCAAAAGTCACATTAAGTGATTCTTCGATTACGCCCGAGGTTCTAATGAGGACTATGTAGGCTTTGCTAGTTTGGGAATAACTTAAAAAGATACCTTCGTAAGACTTTGGGTCGAACTTGGTAAGGTAGTATTTGTTGTTGAGGATAAAGCACTTGCTTCCAAACACCCTAAAGTATTCCAATGAGGGTTTCTTACCTTTAAGAATCTCATAGGGGGTTTTTCCTAGGAAAGGTCTAATAAGAATTCGGTTGAGAATATAAGTCGATTTGTCCACGGCATTGTTGGGAATAAATTTAGGCCAGGACACTTGAACGCTGACAAGAACAACTTAAGCGTTGACAAGAGCAAAGTGAACGCTGACAGCATAAGCGTTGACAAGATAAAGTCAAGCGTTGATAGATTGAAGACAAGCACTGATGGAAGATGTGAGCTACACGTTTATTATATTCTAGATTACTTCTAGTAAGGATAGAAACGACAATGTATTTTCTATGTTTATCTTTACCTAGAATAGTTGATTCGTAGCTTATTGTACAAGACTTCTTGTTCTATAAAAGAAGATCTTTTAGGTTAATGTTTAACATCAGTTTTCATAGTATTCGCAAGTTAAACCTTTCATTGTAATCAACACGATTATTCTAATACAAGTGAAAGTTTGTTTAACATCATTGTGTTTTAGATCAAGTGTTAATTCCGCATAACACTTTGTTACTTCATTCATAAGCAAAGGTTTCTCTACGTGTAGTACTTGATCTAATCTCGTATACACAAAGCTTAATCGATCTAAGTTTGGGATCAACAAGTGGTATCAGAGCTTGTTGAGAAACTTTTGATCTTTAAGTAACGCAGAACCCTAAAACACCAAACCCTAAAAACCCTAAAATTCTCAAAACCCTAAAAACATCATGTCTGGCACAAATCAACCTCCTGCTTTGCTACAAAACAACTTCTCAAACCCTAGTATCAAAATTCCCATGTTTGATGCCAGGAACTTTGAGCTTTGGAAGTCCAATTTTGAGCAATACATAGCTATTCATGACTACACTCTTTGGGAAATTATCGAATATGGGAACACATTCGATAAAGCAGCAAAGATTACTGCTGCAATTGCCGCAAGGACAGCTGTTCCTAATTGTCCTGAAGCTGATAAAGTGGAAAAACCTGATGATGGGAGAGCGGTAGCTATTGAAGATATAGCCAAGAAGAGGGTGGACATGAAAATTTTGAACATCTTGAAACATGCCCTAGGTCATGAGAATCAGCATAAGTACAAACGTTTTGAGTCTGCAAAAGAGCTTTGGGAAGCTCTTGAAGTAGCACATGGTGGCAATGCTGACACAAAAGAAGAAAAGAAGAAGCAACTCTTGCATGAGTATGCTGTCTTTAAAGCTCAACCTAATGAGAATCTCAGCAGTGTGAGAAGTAGACTTCTTGACATCACAAGTCAACTTTCCTTCATGGGAAAACAGATTGATGACCCTGAATTAAATGCTACTTTTCTCAAAAGCCTTGGTGATGTATGGAAGATTGAGACAAGATCTATTCTTGTCAATAACACCCACAAGACTTCTAGGTTTGATGACATCTTCAACAAACTAAGACTGTTGGAGAATGAATGGCAATTGGAGAGTGATAACAAATCTTCCAGCAGCAACATGGCTTTCTTTTCACAAAGTGAAGGCCAATTTGATTCCATGAACTTCTATGGACATTCAGCAACTGGATCTCAAGGTGTCAGCGCTGGATGTCAATCTGTCAGCGCTGGATCATATCCTGTCAACGCTTTGTACTCAAGCGCTGACACACACAATCATGGCGCTGATAGAATTAAACCTGCTGGTTTTGATCTTGATACTGTGTGTGCATTCATTGCTTCTTTGCCTAGTGATTCAAGGATTACTTATGAAGATCTTGAGCAGATAAGTGATGAACAATTGGAAGAGATGGACATCAAGTGGACTATGGCTCTTGTAAGTTTAAGAGCAAACAGGTTCAATAAAAGGTTCAAGAAGAAGATGACCTTTAATGCTAAGGATGTTGCTGGCTTTGACAAGTCCAAGGTAGAGTGCTACAACTGTCATAGGATGGGGCACTTTATGAGGGAATGTAGATCTCCAAGGAGATCTGATGCTGGGAAGCCTTCTAGCCAAATGATTAAGAACCCAGATCCCAAGGCCATGGTTGCTGTTCAACAAATTGATGGCGTTGGAGAATGGGATTGGAGCTGGATGGCTAAGAATGAGGAAGAGGACAGAGCTTTGGTTGCTGAAGTTAAAGAAGAGCATGCTGAATATGCTCTCATGGCACACTCCTCCTCTTCATCAGACAATGAGGTATATGATGATGCTTTCTGTTCTAAGGGTTGTCGTTTAAATACTGAAAAATTAAAACAAGAGATAGTTAAATTATCAGATGAGGCAAGTACTGAAAGATGCAAAGTATCTAACTATCAAATTGCTCTTACCCAAACAGAAAAGACAGTAGCTGAGTATAAGAAAATGGAGTTTGATTTAAAGGATCAAATAAACATCTTAAAACATGAGTTATTTCAGAGTAAAGATGTGCAAGATATAGTAAATAGGGTTAATCTTGATTTGATAGCTCAGTTAGAGGAGGCTAACAAAAATAAAGATAATGTGAGTCTTAAAATCCAGAGATTTGATAAGGCCACACAAACCCTAGGAGAGTGTGTTAGTAAACAAAGAGACTCTAAGGATATGAGTGGGATTGGGATGAATAATTATACTGTTGTTCCACCACCAGCTGGGGATTTCTATGGTGTCCAATCAAAGGACTTATCTTGGACTGGCTTGCCAGAATGCCAAGAGGAGGAATTCATTCCTCCACCTAGAGTGACTTCCCCAGTTGAGGAATATCAGCAAAAGCTGACTGACCTAGAAGAGTGGAAGAAAGCGAACCACACTTTGTTTGTTAAGGGAGGGTTATTGTGTGAAAGTCCAAATGAGCCCACACCAATCACAAAACCAATTGATGATCCTAAACCTATTAAGATCACACACCCTACCACTGGCAAACCTGTTGACCTTGGCCCACAAAATGTTAGAAAACCTAGTGTTAAATATGCAGAGATGTATAGAAATTCTAGGTCACCAAAAAGCCAAGTTAGTAACCATGGAACAGGCTTCTTTGCTTCTAGACCTAAGACTATGTCTAGAAAAGCTTGTTACACATGTGGGAGCTTTTCACATTTGGCCTACAAATGTGTCAATGCTTCCAATGTCAACGCTGACAGGAACCATTTCAGCACTGACAAAAGTCAACATAGGTCAAACACTGTCAGACCCAATACCTTTGTGAACAAAAGTTCACAAGTTGTTAGACCAGCCCCATTCTTTTCTAGAGGGTCTAACACGCAAGGCCTAAGACCTTTTCAGAAGTCAAATACTTGGTCAAATAGGCAATGGGTTCCTGTAGCAAACCCTAGGTTCAACGCTGATAAGAGCAATCGGGGCGCTGACAGGAGTAATGTCAGCGCTGACAGACACACTGCTAAACCTAGGTATTTGCAACCACAGGGAAATAGGTCTAAAGCTTCTACTAGCTTAACATGGAGACCAAAACAAGCTCAGAACCCTAATAATACTGGTATTTCTATGACATGCAACAGGTTTCATTATATTTCTAAGGCATTGTCAACACCAATTGGGGTTAACTGGGAATTTCATTCAAACAGGGATGAAAATGGGGTTGTTATGAGAACCAAGTCTGTTCTTGTTGAACAACCAAATGAATCCAAGTCTTCCAAGGCTTGGGTTCCCAAAGAAAACTAATGTGTTTTCTTTATGTGCAGGGCATTCAGAAGAAGATCAATGATTATGGATACTGGGATAGTGGATGCTCAAGGCACATGACAGGAAAGGAAGACTATCTGACCAATTTCTCTCCTATTCAAGATGGTGATAAGGTATACTTTGGAGGTGGCTACGGCACAATCACAGGAAAAGGAACCCTTGTCACCAACAATCTAAGGTTTGATAATGTCTTCTTGGTGAAAGATCTGGATTATAATTTGTTTAGTGTATCACAAGTGTGTGATAACAAAAATAAGGTTCTTTTCACAGATACTGAGTGCTTGGTGTTAAGCAAAGATTATAAGCTCCCTGAGGAGAAATACATAGATTTTAGAACACCAAGGCATAAAGACATATATAATGTGAATCTTAATGGAATTAAGGTAAATAATAAGATGTCATGTCTGTATGCTAAAGCCTCAGTAGATGAAAGTAATCTTTGGCACAGGAGACTAGGGCACATAAACTTTAAGAATATTAATAGGCTTGTGAGGCTTGGTCTAGTTGATGGTTTGCCTGAAAAGGCTTTCCACAATGACCACTCTTGTGTTGCATGTCTTAAGGGCAAGCAGCACAAGGTCTCATTCAGGTCTAAACAGGTGCACTCTAGTTCTAAACCCCTTCACTTATTGCATATGGACCTCTTTGGTCCAACTAATATAGAAAGTTTGAAGGGTAAATCATATTGTTTTGTCATTACTGATGATTACTCCAGGTTCACATGGACTTTCTTTTTAGCCAAGAAAAGTGAAACTGCCCTAAGTCTGATTAATTTCATTACCCAAATTGAAAAGAAAAATGGTAATAAGGTCAAAATTATTAGAAGTGACAATGGGGGTGAGTTTAGAAATCAGTTGTTAGATGATTTTTGTGCCAAGAAAGGGATTACTAGGCAGTTTAGCATAGCAAGAACCCCACAGCAAAACGGGGTTGCTGAAAGGAATAATAGGACCCTTATTGAAGCAGCCAGAACCATGTTGGCTGATGCCCACTTTCCAATAGCCTTTTGGGCTGAAGCTGTTAACACAGCTTGTTATGTTCAGAATAGGGCATTGGTCAACAAGATACATAATAAGACACCTTATGAATTACTTTGGGGAAGGAAGCCCAATATTGGGTTTCTCAAGCCATTTGGTTGTCATGTAGTTGTTTTAGAAACTAGTGAGGCCCTAGGTAAATTTGATTCTAAAGGTGATGAAGGCTACTTCATGGGTTATTCAGTGCAGAGTAAAGGATATAGGGTTTACATTAAAAAGGAAAAACGTATACTTGAAAAAGTACATGTTAGGTTTTTAGAAAGTAAACCTAGTGATCCTGAGAGTGGTCCAAATTGGTTGTTTGACTTAGAACCTTTATCTAGAGCTTTAAATTATATGCCTGTTACTGATCCAGACATTGTGAAGGTAACTTCAAGTGTTTTGGAAAAGAGAATTGGTAATGTTTCAGGTATACAGGTTGCTAAGGAGGATGGACCACCAACAGTTGAATCATCTCCCACACAAGACTATGTTACACTTCCTATATGGACAGATGAGTATTATGCTGCTGCTACTGCTGCAAGGAAAGATAATGGTGGTGTTCAAATACCACCAAATACAAACATGCATGATTCTTCAGGCGCTGACAAAGGGAAATCAAGCGCTGACACGACCAATTCAGACGCTGATGGCTCCAACGCTGACAACACCAGTTCAAGCGCTGTTAGCCCAAACGCTGACAAACAAGGATCAGACTTTGGAGACACCTTTACACAGCTTTTCTCTTCCCATTTTGAACAGGGTGGACCTTCCAATATTCATGAAGAGATTTCTGTTGATCAAGAAGAATCTGAAGAAGATATTGGCAACATGGAGCGTGAAATTGAGGACACCAGACTTTTTGAAGGAGGAGTTCTCACTTCCACAGCAAAGGATCACCCCACATCTCAAATCATTGGTGATGTTATGGCTCCAGTTCAGACAAGAAGATCCCATCAAGGTCTTGGTGGATTTATTGCCAATATACACAAGAAGGTTGATACCCCTCTTGTACAAGCATGTTTGTTTGCCTGTTTTCTGTCACAGGAAGAACCCAAGAAGATTTTTGATGCTCTCAAAGAACCAAGTTGGGTGGAAGCAATGCAGGATGAGCTTCACCAATTTGCTATACAGGATGTTTGG
Source organism: Glebionis coronaria (assembly GCA_025667525.1). Classification (NCBI taxonomy): domain Eukaryota; kingdom Viridiplantae; phylum Streptophyta; class Magnoliopsida; order Asterales; family Asteraceae; genus Glebionis; species Glebionis coronaria. The sequence goes on from JANFOE010001816.1 coordinate 61,132, forward strand.
GAGCTGGTTGATTGTCCTAGGTATGTGAGACCAATTGGGACAAGATGGGTTCTAAGGAACAAGAAAGATGAAAGAGGCATTGTGGTCAGAAACAAGGCACGTTTGGTAGCCCAGGGATATACACAAGAGGAAGGAATTGATTATGAAGAAGTTTTTGCACCAGTTGCAAGAATTGAAGCTATAAGAATTTTTCTAGCTTATGCCTCTTGTATGAATTTTACTGTTTACCAAATGGATGTGAAGAGTGCTTTCCTCTATGGGACAATTGTTGAGGAAGTATATGTCATGCAACCTCCTGGTTTTGAAGATCCTGAGAATCCAGACAAGGTTTATAGAGTGAAGAAAGCAATGTATGGACTTCATCAAGCCCCAAGAGCATGGTATGGTACATTGTCCACCTACTTGGTGGAAAATGGTTTCAAAAAGGGCACCATAGATCAGACACTATTTACAAAGAAGAAAGGAAAACATGTGTTGCTGGTGCAGGTCTATGTTGATGACATCATTTTTGGGTCTACTGATCCAAAAATGAGTGAGGATTTTTCCAAGCTCATGACAGATAAATTCAAGATGAGTGCAATGGGTGAGATGAACTTCTTTCTAGGTTTACAAGTTCAGCAGAAAGAAGATGGTATCTTCATCTCCCAAGACAAGTATGTAGCTGAAATCTTGAAGAAATATGGTTTTTCTCCACATGAGAAGGAGGCTTCCACTCCTATGGATAGGCAGTACCCTTGGGGAAAAATTGGAGCTGGAAAGGATGTGGATGTTAGGCACTATAGATCAATGATTGGATCATTGATGTATCTTACAGCCTCAAGACCTGACATCATGTTTGCTGTGTGTGCATGTGCACGCCATCAAGTGACTCCCAAAGAATGTCACCTTTTTGCTGTGAAGAGAATTTTTAGGTACCTGAGATGTTACCCAGATCTTGGATTGTGGTACCCAAAGGATTCTCCCTTGGATCTTATTGCATATTCAGACAGTGACTATGGTGGTGACAAGTTTGATAGGAAATCCACAACTGGTGGATGCCAATTTCTTGGGAGCAGATTAATATCTTGGCAATGCAAGAAACAAACAGTGGTGGCCAACTCTACAACTGAAGCAGAATATGTTGCTGCAGCTGCTTGTTGTGGACAAGTCTTATGGATTCAGAACCAGCTGTTGGATTATGGGTATAATTTTATGCATACCAAGATTTTTGTAGACAATAACAGTACTTTATGCATTATTAAAAATCCTGTACATCATTCTAAAACCAAACACATAGAAATTAGACATCATTTTATAAGAGATTGCTTTGAGAAAGGTTTAATACAACCAGATAGGGTAGATACTGAAGATAATGTAGCTGATTTATTAACTAAACCTTTTGATGCTGGAAGATTTCAATATTTGGTACCAAATATTGGAATGGTTAATCTCACTTAATATGTGTTTTGGAACCTTTTTGTAAAAGTATGTACAGGATAATGCATTGTTATTGATCTTTGTGATGATTTAGATTTTCCACATTATTTTTCTAACACTGACAAAGGTAAATGTAACGCTGTCAAGTGTTATTTTGCTGTTGTTGGAGATATTATTGTCTAACGCTGACAAGAGTTCCTTCAACGCTGATACGTGTTGTCGGGACGCTGTCAGCAACAAATGTTAGTTTTGTGGTTTTCATCTAAATGTGCAGGTAATGGTAGCTTTATGCCATTGGATACAGAGTTGCTTATGGATCTTTGAAGAGCTATTTGGACATGTTTTATTTATGGATGATGGTTGGAATATTTATATTCCTATCTTGACATAAATTTTTAATGTTCATCTATATAGTTTGAGAACTCATGTATCATAGTTTGAGGGGAGGTTTAAGGAACCTTTAGGACTCTTGGGTATTCTTAGAATACTCTCATCACAATTCTAGATTGTGTCCACTGGTGAGTATGGGTTAGTTTTACTAAACCATGAGGCACTGTAGCATGCATAGTATATCAACTTTGCATGCTGCCAAGACATTTTTGGCCTAGAATTGGTTGTGGTCTGTTGGGAGGCTTGGGAATCCTTTTGATATGGGTTTTACCTGGGAGTAACAAGGATTTTATGAGGTAACTTGGTTGTTAAGAATTTTGGTTAGCAAGGGACACTAGAGGACTGTTATGTCTATCTTGCTTATGCAAGTGTGCATAACTGGACAGTGCTTGCCGCCCTATGATAATTATCAGCTTTTGGTTATCTTCTCTAGGATAAGTTACTTGTTAAGGTCATTTTTCACTTTTTAAAACAATTTTATTTTTGGACGCTGACAAGATTTTTCCAAGCGTTGTTGTGACCAAAATGGACGCTGACATGGCTTTAGGCGAACGTTGACAGGATTATAGCCGTTGGGCGTTGATGGGTTATATTTGACCGTTGACAAACAATGGGACCTACCCAGTTGTAACTTTTTGACATATTTTCAAGCCGTAATTTTAGGAGTTGTTACTTTCATTAAATGCATGAGATAACTTATAAACTTTTTCAATATTTTCATGATTGATTTTTGAAAATCTTTGCCTATTTTTGGGCCAATCACGTGCATTCATCCACTCCTATAAATTTGGCTCCTATTTTAAACAGGGTATCTATAATTCTTGTCTAACACTTTTTCTCTTATCAACCTTCATCTTTTATACATCAAATTAACAGCTTTCATCAATGGCACCAAGATTTAACTCAGCAGAATTGGATTTGGGGTTCAAGTCTCAACACAACATGATTGCTTATCTTGTTGCTGATAATACTTTGTTCCCTGAATACACACAGATGGTGGAGTATTTGAATGCATCCCCATTAAGGTATGCTCTTTCTCATGCCCCACTCATTCCAGTCACACACATTAAACAGTTTTGGAACACTGTCAGTTCCTCAACAGTTAATGGAGTGACAACATTGAATTCTATTGTACATGGGAGACCTTGGGTGGTTACTGAGGCCTTGGTACGCCAGGCCTTGCATCTTAATGATGCTGATGGTATAACCATGCTTCCCATATCTGAAATAGAACAAGGGCTTAGGGCTTTGGGATACCCTATTCCTGATGAAGGTACTCTAAATAAGTACCATAAGCAGGAATTTCCCCCAGCCTGGAAGTACCTAATTCACATTCTCCTTCAATGTTTGAGTCCCAAATGTACTGCACACAATGAGATCAATAGATCCATTGCATCTGCTATTGTGTGTATTGCAACAGGGCAAAATTATAATTGGTCTAAAATGATTTTTGAAGGAATGTGTAAAAACAAGGGGACAAAAATGACTTTAGCTTATCCCCGTTTTCTGCAAATGGTTTTTGATGCTCAAAGATATTGTTTAAGGGATCACAATGACTTTTATAAGATCCCTGAACAAAAGAAGGCTATTTTTACCAAGATGAATTCACCACCTCATAGAGACCTACCATTAACCCCAGCCATGCTTGCTGTTATTGCAGCAGCACAACCCCAACCAGACCCCCAACCTCATATTGACCCTCAACCACAACTTGAACCTATCCCTGAACCTTTACCCTCACCTGACCAAATGCAAATAGACCAAAATCCCTTCGACGCTGACACATCTAATGTGGGCGTTGATATGCCTATTTCCAACGTTGACACCCAACCATCACAATCCCAAACACCCCTTAACCAACCTACATCTACACCATCTTCTACACCATCTTCCACACCACCAGAATATAGGTTGATGAAACGCCAAAGGACTGCTGGAGTGTTCTCCTCTGGTGGTCCTAGCCATGTAGCAGAGAGAACCACCACCACAAGTGTGGCTGGTGACCTGGATGAGGCTGAGACTATTGGTTCTGGCTTAGAAGCTGGCCAAGACAGTCCCACCATAATTAAGTCCTCATCCATGCCCAATGAACCTAACTTGGGAGGTCAAATTCCCATTTTGGAAGAGGGCAGACTGGAACCAATGACGCTTTTAGAATTGACGGCTGTCTGCATTAGCTTGCAAAAGCAAAATGCAGACTTAGTACAAATTGTCAGTAACCAAGGCCTTGAACTCAATGACTTGAGGGAGAGGATTGTTGTTTTGGAGAGTGCTCATTCAAGGGGAGGTATGGAGGAGTCTTCCAAAGGGGAGGAAGCAAGAAATCTGAGTGATAAGAGCAGTCAAGATGGTCAATCATTGGATATTGCTGAAGCTCTTACTACATTGAAGGAACAAAAAGGTTTTGATACGTCCTTAATCTCTCCAACAAATTTAAATTTATCATTTACAGATATGCTGAGAGAGGTTACACAAGGCGCTGAGGGAAAATATTTGAGCGTTGACAAGGCAAGTTTGGACGCTGACAGAAATATTTTGGGCGCTGATAGAGGAAATTTGGGCGTTGACAGATCTGCATATGGAGATAAGGGTAAGGGTAAGTTGGTAGAAGAAGTTGTTCCAAAGCATGCAGCTCAGATTGAATTTGATAGAAGACTGGCTGAGCAAATGATGGAACAAGGTGAGAAGGAAAAGTCACCATTTGTTGTGACTTCTGAAGAAGAAAGTGATGGAGCTAGCTCAGACTCAAGTGTGATGATTGTTGAACCAGAAAGACTTGAGTATGGTGATGAGCTTGCTAAGGAAAGGCTGAGAGATTTGAAGTTGCAAATTGATTTTGATATGCCAGAGGTAGTTCAGATGTACAATTCTTGGGAAGAAAGCTGCATGGATAATCCAGACTTGACCATTTCAGATCAGATATGGGGTTTGGAAATTCTTCTTAGAGTTCAGCAGGATTGTAAGGTGATGTTGAAGTACAGGGCAAGCAACATTCTCTCTGAATTGAAAAGGGATAGAAGGAAGCTCTATTTTATGTTGCTCAAATGTCATGGAGTTGGATGGACACATCAGAAGCTGAAGGCTTTGACATTTGATGAGTTGGAACATAGGGCTTATCCTATTTGGGTGAAAGTGCAGGAAGAGAACACTTTCAGACTTCTTTCAGATGAAAGAAAGGAGCAACTTGCAGAAGAGATGGCAATCAAGAAAGCTATGATAATCCCTAGACCAGTGAAGAAGGGATTTGTTCTTGAGTTTCCAAAAGATATGTCTCAACTGTATCCAAGTGAAGCAATTATTAGAAAGAGCCTTAAGCTCTCCCCATTAGAAGCTTCAGATATGGTGCATGTGTTACCACTAGATTCCAGGAATCCAATTGTAAGTTATGAGGAAGATGAATGTGGATTCTGGAAAATTGGAAGATTTGGCAAGGAGGTACACACTTTTACCACTCTCATATCTTTATTTGCAAGTTGTGACAGAGAAGACTTGGTAGACCTTTGGAGGTTGCTAGAGACCAAGTATGAGGCTGAAGCACCAACTTCAGCCAATGGAATAAAACTTTGGACCACATTCAAAAGAATGTGTGGGACAAAAGAAGAAGATCCTGAAATATGGAAGGATCTTGAAGATGACCTCAGTGGTCTTCAAGGGAGGTTATATTCAGCTGCAGGTGTATACTATTTGAGTTCTACAAAGTTTGCTGAGTATTTACTTGTAGATGCTCAGTATTTCATATCCAAGGCTGTTTTGGAGAAGATGAAGGACACCCAGTTGGAGATACACTATACAAGTGACGTGGCAAAGAATTTGATCAGATTTATTTATTACCAATATGATAAGGTTTGTCAGACTCCTCCAAGTTCTTAATGTTTATTCAGAAACTTGATCATAAGAGTGGATATCAAGTTTAGGGGAGGATTGTTGGGAATAAATTTAGGCCAGGACACTTGAACGCTGACAAGAACAACTTAAGCGTTGACAAGAGCAAAGTGAACGCTGACAGCATAAGCGTTGACAAGATAAAGTCAAGCGTTGATAGATTGAAGACAAGCACTGATGGAAGATGTGAGCTACACGTTTATTATATTCTAGATTACTTCTAGTAAGGATAGAAACGACAATGTATTTTCTATGTTTATCTTTACCTAGAATAGTTGATTCGTAGCTTATTGTACAAGACTTCTTGTTCTATAAAAGAAGATCTTTTAGGTTAATGTTTAACATCAGTTTTCATAGTATTCGCAAGTTAAACCTTTCATTGTAATCAACACGATTATTCTAATACAAGTGAAAGTTTGTTTAACATCATTGTGTTTTAGATCAAGTGTTAATTCCGCATAACACTTTGTTACTTCATTCATAAGCAAAGGTTTCTCTACGTGTAGTACTTGATCTAATCTCGTATACACAAAGCTTAATCGATCTAAGTTTGGGATCAACAGGCATTGCACCAAAACTTTTGAGGCAAAGATTGCTCGTATAAAATCGTCCTACTCATCTCTTGGATGGTCCTATTCTTCCTTTCAACTAACCCATTTGATTGTGGAGTGCGAGGAGCCGAGAAGTTATGGGTAATACCATGAGCTTCACAAAAGGCACCAAAATGCACTTCATTATCAAATTCCTTACCATGATCCGTCCTAATAGAGACAATTGGACATCCTAGTTGATTTTGAATTCGTTGACTAAAGATTTCGAAATGATCTAAAGCTTCATTCTTAGATGCCAAAAATCTAGTCCAAGTGAATCTATAGTAGTCGTCAACTATAACTAGGGTATAAAGGTTACCTCCATAACTCCGTATGGCGGAAGGTCCAAAGAGATCCATATGTAGGAGTTCTAAGCACCGAGAGGTTGAAACCAAATTCTTGGCTTAGTGACTAGAGTGAACTTGCTTTCCAACTTTGAAAGCATCACAAAAGTGACTATCAAACTTCATCTTGGGGAGATGTCTTACCAACTCCTTAGAGACTAAAGATTGAATTAGACGCATATTAGTGTGACCTAATCTCCTATGCCAAAGAGTAGAACTATCATCTATAGTCGCAAGACATATGTTGTCTTTTGACTTCTTATTGACCTTCATGACATAAAGCACATGCTTTCTAACACCTTTTCCAATGACCTTTCCATCTTTTATGATTTCATTGTCATTTTCCAAAAAGATGACCTTACACTTATTGTCACAAATTTGACCTATGCTTAAAAGGTTAAACCCTAAATTATCTACGTGATCAACATTTTCAATGGTCATGGAGTCAAGAGAAACCGTACCTTTGCCAATGATATTACCACGTAGAATACTAACGAATGTGACGTTACCTCCATCATATGCTTTGTAGCGCGAGAACAAACTTCGATTACCCGTCATGTGTTTAGAACAACCACTATCCTTAATCCACTCGTCGGGTTCCAAATCAATTCCCAAGCATATCTAGGTAACAACACACACGATCAAACATTTGGTCCCCAATATCTCATGGGTCCAAAATTGTTAGTTCCAAACATCCCTTGCATTTGGTTGGGATGCATGAATGGAGGAGAGATTCCCCATGGGGAACAAAAGGGAGGAGGATAATAATTCATATAACCATTTTGTTGTTCATTATTTCTCCTAGGTGTATTTGATCTTGGTTTAGAGTTGTGGTCATTCCTTCTAGGTTTTGGAGTTTTACTTCTAGGTCGTGAATTGTTTTGACTATCTCTTCTAAGTGTTGTCGTTCTACTTCTAGGCCTAGACTCATTCCGTACTCTTGGTGGAGTAGAAGATGGTCTTGATAAACATCTATTTCCCATTAGAGGTTTACTCAAAGGCTTATAGAACTTATCAACGACATTGTCATCAAGTATGGGTAATTTTACCTTGTTAACAATAAGATGCTTAAGATGTTCACCTAAATTTGACTTTTCAGAAAGTTCAAGATTTTCTTGAAAAAAAACTTTCTGGCCGCGATTCCTTATCTATGGCGGCAGTTCTATAGTGATAAGGAACCGCCCCATACAATCTGGGACCGCGTGCATGATAGGTGTGAAAACACCCATCCTTTTACCACTTAATTATAATAAAAACAAGACCATAACATGTATTTTATGTCGTAAATGTCGGAATTATGTGTGGTTTGTGTTTTTGTTGTGATTTAGGATCAAAATGTGAAAAGGGAAGAAAACACGGGCTTTCACGGGCTTTTATCGAAGAAAAAGACAAAAGACGAAGTCAAAAGATCAAGGATGCAAAAAGAACGGAAGTCCAAGGCCTATTCTCAAGATTTATCGAAGAAAAAGTCTAAAGACGGAAGTTTAATAAAGCCGAAGAACTCAAGTCTAATTTATGAAGAAATTACAAGACGAGTTTAAACTAATCCCGAGACAAAATCGAAAAAGTCGAAGAACTTAGAAGACGAAAAGACGAGAAAGAAAGAAAGAAAGGAGGAAGCCACCAACCACTCCCCTCTCCTATAAATACCACCCTCATTTGGCATTTGAGGGTTGGTTAGTTTTAGGCTTAGTTAGGTTAGATTAGGAGTAGTATAGTTTACTTTCTCTCTCTAAGTTTATGCTTTCTCTCTCTAGATTAATTTGTAAGATCTTTAATCTTTAAGTTTTTATTGTTGAATCTTTACTTTTAATCAAGCTTTTATTCATCTCCTTCTTCCTTTCTTGTTTAATCTTTGCTTTTGATTATGGTTGTGTTCTTGAGTTTTCATAGATTTAATCAAGTGGGTTTTGATTGTTTTGGTTATTATTGTTAGTTTTATTGATTTGGTTCGATTGGTTATTGTTAGTTAATCATTAGTGGTTATTTTGGTTTAATTTTTAGATTTAATATGGTTGATTTTGGTTAAAATTCGAGTTTTAGTTTTTCCCCTGTTCTTCGTCTTAGTTAGTTTCCCCAGATTTTCCCGAACGAGTGAACTTTCCCGAACGAGCAAAATATCCCGAACGAGAAGATTTTCCCGAACGAGTTATTTTCCCGAACGAGAAGACTTTCCCGAACGAGTGAATTTTACTGAACGAGCTTATTATTCTGAACGAAGGTATATTTTCCGAATGAAGGTCGATATTCCGAACGAAGCTAGTTTTTCCGAACGAATGTATTTTCCCGAACGAAGGAGAATTTCCCGAGTGAAGGTGATTTTCCCGAACGAAGGTATTTTCCCGAGTGAAGCCCTTTTTTCCGAACGAGTATTTTTCCCGAGTGAAGATATTTTACCGAACGAGTAGTTTTCTTAGATTTGTAATTTTTAATTTTCCAAAGTAGTTTTCTAATTTATATTTTTTAGAGAAAAAGTGACACTTTTTCTCGATCTACTTTTAGCCTATTTTAATTTTGTTTTGCATTTTTATTACATTGTCAAATTTACTTTCCGTCAAGTTTTAATTTTACGTCATTTAATTTCTCGTCATTTACTTTTAAAAGTTTTTATTTTTAGTTTAATCTTGTCTCGCTTTGTTTTTATTTTAATTACTCAACGACGCCTTTTCTTTTAATTAGTTTTAGATAACTAAACCTTTCTTATTTTTCCACCAAGAACAACTGAGTCACACTTTTAACCGGAAATCAATTCGAATTGAATCGAGACGAACAAATTTTCATAGTTGGCAAAAGCAAGTTATTAAATGGCGCCGCTGCCGGCTCTTTTCGTGAAGATTAACGGTTTCTTGTGAGAGACGCGTTGGATTTTGGGATCCGTTCACTTTTGAACGTTATTTTTCTTGCCAAAAAAAAAATTTTAAAAATCCAAAAACATTTGAAAAATCATAAAAGCATTTCTTTTTCGTAAGTTTTGCACCAAAAATAATCTTCTTGCTTATCTATTGTTCTTCATGGATTGTTATGTCCATTGCGTAGGGTGTGGGAGACGATTATATGGGTGCGAATCATGTCAATGGTGTTAATGCGAGCAATGCGGAAAAGACCTTCCTCCTATTTCAATCGATTCACAATTGGGATTTTGTCCGTCGTGCAACTCGACTAATTCGTCCTTTTCTAATCCACCTCCTATTCCCCATTGCATATATTGTGGAACCGATTCTCATTGGCATGTTTCATGTCCAATTCGATACCCGCCTCATGGCGAGCAAGAACTGGGTTACAATTATGACAATGGTAATAGCTATCTACAAGAAGCACCGGGTTTTTCTCCATACCCGTGTTGCAACTATTGTGGGGGCCCTCACGATGCTTCTTCTTGTCAACCGATGAATATCTTTGAGCCAATTCCGTGCTATGATTCCGGTTTGTATAACTTTGAGCCCCCACATCACACCCTCAATCATCAATCCTCTCAGGGAATTAGTCTTGACCAACAACTCACTACTTTGAATGACATTCTAGAAGGTTTAGCTCAAATCCGAGCTGACTTACATCAGGAAAGGCAACCTTTGCTTGATGGTGACCAAATTTTGAAATACACCTACACCTTTTTGAGCCAATTTGGTCGTTTTCCCTTCTTTCCTACACGAAAATGTTTACTTTCAACGTGGGATAGAATGGGTTTAATTGAACATACTCGGGCAGATGATTAACAAAAATTGCTTCATGAGCTTTTTAAAGATGTGGAGGTTATCAAGGAGGAGTTAGTCGACTATATCACTCCTAACTGGAATGGTCCAGTCTATTATGATGATGATGACGAGGATGATTTCTACCATCTCAACCCATCTTCTAAGATTACTACTCCTACTCTTGATATCCCTAATACGTCTAAGGATTGTGATACATCGAGTGAGATTAGTGATTTTGGTCTTGATAAATTCTTTGATGAGGTTTGTGATGTGCTAACTTTTGAGGAGCTTACGGAAGAGGTCGCTCTTAATGATGATGATTCTTCTCCATGCTATGAGAATTTCACTTTTGAAATTTCTCCTTCTCCTCCGGACGATGAAGGCGATGTTGATTTATTCTCTCCGACTTATGAGAATTTCACCCCTAAACTTGGTCTTGTAGATGAGGTGGAAGACGTTATTCTTCGCGACAAATTACTGAAAGTTCATCTTCTGATTGCTAAAATTAAAGCGTTGAATTCTCATCCTATTAAAGAATCTTTACCTCGGTCTATTACACCCGTTGAGTATAATGACCCATTGATGGAAGAAATCGACATTCACTCAATACCTCCGGGTATTGATGATGATGACACGGAGGGGGATATTATTATTGATAATTTGCTGCAGGAAGGTATTGTCCCAAGTCCCCCTCCCGAGCACCTTTCATCCACCCCTTTCCACACCATTACGGAGGATGAGTGCTTTGACCCGGGAGGTGACATTGATTATTATATGATTGATAACCTTACGGATTTGCCACTGTCTGAGCATCAATTGTCTTTGGGGGATGACAATTTGCTTACTTTACCCACCCCACCTCCCGTGGATCTTGATCTCACATACTTTTCGTATGTTGATATGACTTTTCTACCTTTTAAGACTTATCGTCCAGCCTCCCCTGTTGTATTTTCCTCCGGGAACGAGGACAAGGTCTTTGATCCCGGTATTACATTCGAGGCTTCCCCATGGACCATTTAATTCGGGGACGAGTCAGGCTCGTGACTCGGTTAACAAAAACAAGCGCTTCTCGGGAGGCAACCCGTTTATCTATCCTTTTATTCTATTTTTCTAATAAGTGTAGGGGGCAACCCTAGTATGTGTTTGTTGTCTTCTTTCTTATCATATGCAGGGATTCAAGCTTTCAAAGATCCATTCTTGGTGACTTTTGACGACCCGTGATTCCGTGTACCCCCTCTTCCCGGTTCTATCCTAAACTCTTTTGATTCTCTATTTTATATTTTTCAATATTAAAATAGGAATCACTTTAGTTGTCTCTTCCTTAGCGAGATTTAAACAAAGTGCACAATGTCCTAAGTGTAGGGGAGGTTACTTCCACATGCTTAAACATTGAGGACAATGTTTATATTAAGTGTATGGGGCACTTCTATCGAAGTTAAGTGGGCTTTTCCTTGTATTTGTCCTCATTTTAACCGGAAAATCAATTTTTCGACATTTTTCAAAATTTTTGATCTATTTTGGCCTTGTAGTTTTTCCTTTGTTATAGTTATTTTCTTTCTTTGCTAGAATAAATTTTGAATAAAGTGGTTTTAATTTTCAAACATTGTGAATCTTTTGACTCAACCTTAGTTTACTATTCCAAGTTTACTCTAGCTAGTATCCTTAACGTGTTTAAGTCAAGTTTTGCTAGGCTTTTATATAGGGAACTTTAAAACGCGAAAGTCTTAACTCTTACGGGTTAAGAACAAGAACTTTTCGCAAGTTCCTATAATTGATCCTAGAGAGTCGTTTATCAAGGGAACTTTAAAATGCGATTTCTAAACTTGAAAAAGTCTAAGAGTTTGCAAGATCCTATAGATGACTCGAAAACCCAAAACTTTGATTTAATTGGCTAAGCATCCACGAATCTCATTCCTTGAGATTTTAAATTATGGAGAACGAGAGATGATAGAGTCAATTATAAGTTTGGTATTCTTTCATGAATTTATGTGAGTTGATTATAAGCCTATTCTCCCATCGCTTGCTAATAAATTTAACTGCAATAAATAAGGTTGTACGATTTGAAAAGTTACTTAGCTTCAAGCACAAGATCGTTTAAAAGTTGCTCGGTATTAATTAAAGTTCATAGCCATGGCATAACTTATTGAAGCGGGATGCGAAGATTGGCGAGTCCGAGAAGGTCCTAACAAGGCATGAGGGCTACATTTTGTTGCTAAATATCCAAAAGTGATGTGAAGAATCATTTATCAATAATCAATATGAAGGATCGAGACATACGACGAAAAGCAAATACTCCCCAAAAGATCATGGAGAAGTCTATCCGAAAAGACCCTAACAAGGTATGAGGATAAATAGATCCAAGTCCTAAAAGGAGGCGGATCGTTGTATATCAAAGTCCCAAGTAATGATTGGAGAAAAATGAAGAAGTTGTGGTCCAAATATGAAGAATCTCTCAAAAAGTTCAAGTGAAGAAATTCCTATTATGAAGAGAAGACCATTATTTCATGAACGTCTCTCAAGATTTGAAGTATGAAGTCGCTGCAAAATATCGGTCCGAGAAAGGTCTCAAATATTGAAGCGCGTTATGCCAAGATATGAACTTTATGAGGTCCCGAGAAGCAGTTTTAAAAGATTTTGTCCTTTAGCTAACTATTGATTAAATCGTCCCACTTTATTCTCAGCTTAAATAATTATCGAAATAAGTCAAACAATGCATCCTCGTGATCATTCAAGACAAAAATAAAATATAAGAGATACACCTAGGAATAAGGGAGTCTAAGTGAATAATTATAATTGGGCCACATGAGTTTGTGTTAGTTTGCTAACTTATAATAACAATGATCTCATTATTAAGCTTGGTATGGGGAACGTGAAACTTGAGGGTGATAATCATTCATGACATTCCAAAACCCTAAGGTAAGTTTTTGATCTTTTTACTTGTTTTCTTCCTTTAAATATTTTGTCTCTTTAATAAAGGCCAATGTGGATTGACTGTGATGGAAAATGTAAAACATTGTTTTGTAATTAATGCATTGCATGAGGGCATTGCAATGGTCAAGTGTAGGGGATTTGATAGGTGTGAAAACACCCATTCTTTTACCACTTAATTACAATAAAAACAAGACCATAACGTGTATTTTATGTCGTAAATGTCGGAATTATGCGTGGTCTGTGTTTTTGTTGTGATTTAGGATCAAAACGTGAAAAGGGAAGAAAACACGGGCTTTCACGGGCTTTTATCAAAGAAAAAGACAAAAGACGAAGTCAAAAGATCAAGGATGCAAAAAGAATGTAAGTCCAAGGCCTATTCTGAAGATTTATCGAAGAAAAAGTGTAAAGACGGAAATTTAATAAAGCCGAAGAACTCAAGTCTAATTTATGAAGAAATTACAAGACGAGTTTAAACTAATCCCGAGACAAAATCGAAAAAGTCGAAGAACTTAGAAGACGAAAAGACGAGAAAGAAAGAAAGAAAGGAGGAAGCCACAAACAACTCCCCTCTCCTATAAATACCACCCTCATTTGTCATTTGAGGGTTGGTTAGTTTTAGGCTTAGTTAGGTTAGATTAGGAGTAGTATAGTTTACTTTCTCTCTCTAAGTTTATGCTTTCTCTCTCTAGATTAATTTGTAAGATCTTTAATCTTTAAGTTTTTATTGTTGAATCTTTACTTTTAATCAAGCTTTTAATTCATCTCCTTCTTCCTTTCTTGTTTAATCTTTGCTTTTGATTATGGTTGTGTTCTTGAGTTTTCATAGATTTAATCAAGTGGGTTTTGATTGTTTTGATTGTTTTGGTTATTATTGTTAGTTTTATTGATTTGGTTCGATTGGTTATTGTTAGTTAATCATTAGTGGTTATTTTTGTTTAATTTTTAGATTTAATATGGTTGATTTTGGTTAAAATTCGAGTTTTAGTTTTTCCCCTGTTCTTCGTCTTAGTTAGTTTCCCCAGATTTTCCCGAACGAGTGAACTTTCCCGAACGAGCAAAATATCCCGAACGAGAAGATTTTCCCGAACGAGTAATTTTCCCGAACGAGTGAATTTTACCGAACGATCTTATTATTCCGAACGAAGGTATATTTTCCGAACGAAGGTCGATATTCCGAACGAAGCTAGTTTTTCCGAACGAAGGTATTTTCCCGAACGAAGGAGAATTTCCCGAGTGATGGTGATTTTCCCGAACGAAAGTATTTTCCCGAGTGAAGCCCTTTTTCCGAACGAGCTAGTATTCCGAACGAGTATTTTTCCCGAGTGAAGATATTTTACCGAACGATTAGTTTTCTTAGATTTGTAATTTTTAATTTTCAAAAGTCGTTTTCTAATTTATATTTTTTAGAGAAAAACTGACAGTTTTTCTCGATCTACTTTTAGCCTATTTTAATTACGTTTTGCATTTTTATTACATTTTCAAATTTACTTTTCGTCAAGTTTTAATTTTACGTCATTTAATATCTCGTCATTTACTTTTAAAAGTTTTTACTTTTAGTTTAATCTTTTTGAGCTTTGTTTTTATTTTAATTACTCAACGACGCCTTTTCTTTTAATTAGTTTTAGATAACTAAACCATTCTTATTTTTCCACCAAGAACAACTGAGTCACACTTTTAACCGGAAATCAATTCAAATAGAATCGAGACGAACATTTTCATACTTGGCAAAAGCAAGTTATTAGTACAGTAGATAGTTTTTCTGAAAATCTGACTTGTTTAGGTTCACTAGTTGATGCTTCATTTGAGTTAAATCCTACACCAAGTCTTTCCTTAGAATGAATTTGTTTATTTAACATATCATCAAGAGCACTAGTACCTTTCATGAACTTTTCCAGTTTAATGGAGGTGCTCTTGAGATCTTCATTCTCTAATCTAAGTTTCTCACAACTTACGCATCCTACATCAACTTCTTTATTTTTCTCAATCTTGGCTAATTTTTCCCTAAGTTCATTAATCTCATTTTCAAGCTTAGTTTTAGTTGATTCTAAGGTTTTGTTCTATTCTATGAATTTAAGGCTAAGTTTGTGTAAATTATCATATTGGCCTTTTAATTCAATATCATCTAAGGTGGAGCTATCATTGCTATAATATTCGGTTTTGGAATGTACCTCTTTAGAAGTGTGAGCCATGAGTCATTTCTCCTCTTTGGGGTTGTCATCAACATCTTCACCGCTATCGCTCCAAGAACCACTAACGAACGCCGTGTGATTCTTATCGCGTGAAGGCTTTGGACACTCACTAATGAAATGATTTGGATCACCACATCTAAAGCAATTCCTATCACCTTTTTCATTCTTGGCAAACCGATTCTTTGAGAATGTTTTCTTGTCATTGTTGGGTTGCCTCACGTGTTGACCTCGTCTTTTGAAGAACCTCGTGAAATCTCTCACCGCCAATGCATTTTCTTCGTCATCGCTATCCGAGGAACTATCATGATCGCTTTGTGCCTTCTTGGCTTTGAGTGCGAGAGACTTCCTTTCACTCTTGGTTTTCACTAATTCCGAGTCCTTCAATATTGTCATCTCATGAACCTTCAAGTTGCCTATGAGTTCATCAACTGATAAAGCAGAGAGATCTTTCGATTCTTCGATCGCCGTGACTTTTGCTCTCCACTTTGGATGTAAGGCCGTTAGAAACTTCCTAACATTGTTCTTGCTAGAAAAACCTTCATCAAGTGCTTTTAGACTAGTAATAATAGTGTTAAATCTAGCAAAAGCACTATCAATAGCTTCAGCTTCTAAGATGAAAAATTGTTCATATTGTTGGACAAGAAGATCGATTTTGCTTTCTTTGACTTGACTATTACCTTGGTAGGTTACTAAAAGAGTGTTCCAAATATCTTTAGCGGTTTCACACATAAAAATCCTTCATACTCTTTCTTAGGTAAAGCATTATAAATCACCATTTTAGCCTCATTATTTTTCGAAAGTTTCTTTTTAGTATCGTCATTAGCTTTGTCAAAAGTGAACAATTCCTTTGTTTTAGAAACTTCATTAAATTGATAAGGTAAAAAATCACCATTGGTAATAGCATGCCAAAGATCTAAATCTTTTGATTTCACATAAGTCTCAAATCTATTTTTCCAATAAATAAAACTATCGGTTTCAAAAAGTGATGGTGTTTGCATAGATTGCCCTTCTAGGTACTTGTTGGAATCCATAGATCGATTCAAGTTTTAAAATACAATATACTTTAAAAATACTTTAGCAACCCGCTCTGATACCAATTGTAGAAACTAGAAGGGGGTTGAATAATTTCTTATATTTACTTGTTAAATGATGGTTTTCAAAAAAATCCTTTTTCTCAAAAACTTAGACTTAGGGAAATAAGTGAAATCTTCTTATGGACAATATGAACAATGATAGTGTAACTAAACTAATACTAACTAATATATATGCACAAAGAATAAAGATTGTAAAGAGTTAAGGGTAAAGAAAGATCAAACCAAACACCAACGATTTATAGTGGTTCGGCAACAAAGCTCACTCCTCGTTCCTACTCCACTCCTCGAGTACTCCTTACTCGAGAGTTCACTACACAACAAGTTCCTTATGGTGGAGAAAACCGTACACATCGCTTAACCGATTTCCAACTCTAAGCTAAAAGTCGAGTCCTAATCGTAGCTAGGACCAATCTACACAACTGTACTTAGTACATACACAACTTCCAAATAGACACAACTACTTGGATCTTCACAACTATGACATAACAACAAATGTATAAGATTTGATCTTCAAAGGATCTTTGGTGGTGGACTCAACACTTCACAATGATAGTTTTCTTCTCTTTGCACTTGAAGAGGAAGGGATGGATGAGATAGATTCACTTCTAAACAAGTAGTAATCAATCAAATGATCAAGGATTTGAGTGATTTAAGAAGTATGTTTGAATCTGGAAATTGGTGTGCAAAAGAGGTGAATTGAAAATCTGAGAAAGGTCCATTATTTATAGGACAAAGGGCCAACGGCTATATCTGCCCGCGGTTCCTTATCTCAGCCGGCGGTACCTTATCAATAAGGAACCACCTAGGCGCTAGGGAACCGCCGGAGTAGACTCCGCTCCTTTTGTCCTTTAGTGGTGGAGGTCTTATCTGATTATAAAATATCCTGAAAGAATATTCCAAATCAAAAAAGAATATGCCATTTTCAAATTTTCAAATATTTAATTTAATAAAACATTTTCTTAAAAAGAAAGTTTAATTAAAAACTTGTCACACTTAATAAAAGGTGAGTTTTAAGAAAAGATTAAATCACTTGATCACTTGATTAAGGTTAGTACTTTTTTATTTATACCTTAAGTGAAAATAGGTAAAATGAAAAATACTTGAACTCAAGAATTCGTTTTTCGTTGTTTTCGTAAATGCTTGTTTTTACATATTGTCGTAATCAAAAGTAAGTGAGACCGAAAAATGCAAGTAACGTTTTTAGGCATTATTGCATTAACATAGGATATTGTAAATCTTTCTTATGTTTAGAGAGAGAACGAGATAGAATGATGGTGAGAACACACACACTTTTAGAGAGAGAAAGTGAAAGAAAAACACCTTCTACTATGTGAAAATAATAAGTGAACCACACCCTCTCCATATAAGGAGAGGGTTTATATACCCAAGCCTTATGATGGGCTTGGGCTTACATATTGGGCCGTCCATACATTCCATGGACTAGCCCTTTCCTTGTTAATTAATATAAAGATATCTAGACTACGAGCTACTACTTAATATATTGTTGGAGTGACCGAATCTTCCTAAATACGTAAAAATATATTTCCAACAAAGTCATTTAAACTAACATATCTAGTTATTAAAATGAGTTTATACTCGTTAATTAATTAACATACCTTTAAGATGGAATTTTTTTTCTAATTTATATAGGTTAGGAAGAAATTAAAAAGCTATACACATTATGTTGCGACAAAATAGTGACTTTAAAATACATCGCGAAAACGTGCGACACAATTAGCGATTTGTTAATCTAAAGTCGCAATTTAGCGACGGATTTAGCCACATTATTTGGATGTCGTAATTTAGCAACTGATTTAGCCACATTATTTGGATGTCACAATATTGGCGACACCGTTTGTGACGTATTCATAAATGTTAGCGACTTTGTTTGCGATGTGTTTTTGAATGTCGCAAATTGACGACTTCGATTGCGATATATACTTTAAGGGTCGTAAAAATAGCAACATAATTTGTGACAGAATTTGCGATTATAAATGTTGTGACTTGATTTACGTCATATTTAGCGACATTGACTAAGATGATGCCGCTAACATGTCGCTAATAGGTTGCTATTTTCGACTTGGCTGAAAATGTCGTTAAAATGTGATGCTAAAAGGTTATTTTCTTGTAGTGTAACTGTGGCGCGTGAATGAATATTAATGTGGGATATGGGGAAAGGTGGAACAATACCATAATGTTTTTTTATTATTATACTAGTACATAAATGCCGCTAACATGTCGCTAATAGGTCGCTATTTGAGACTTGGCTGAAAATGTCGTTAAAATGTGATGCTAAAAGGTTATTTTCTTGTAGTGTGACTGTGCCGCGTGAATGAATATTAATGTGGGATATGGGGAAAGGTGGAACAATACCATAATGTTTTTTTATTATTATACTAGTACATAACTAAGTTAATAATATAGTTATTTCAAAAAATGTGAACTTTTTTATCTTGTAATTATGTGCTTGTGAAGTTTATAATTTCAAAAATGTGAGCTTTTTGTATATATGATTCTGAATCACACGCTACTAGTTTATCCAAACAAGTCAAATGAAACACCTCCTAATGCCTTTTAGAAAGCAAGAAAAAAAAGTAAGGTTTTTAAGATCGGGATTTTACTTAAGATCGTTTTCGTGTTTGTAAGATCGAATTCGTAAGATATGATCTAGATCGTAAGATCCTTATAATGTAATTTTCTTAATAGTCTGTGCAATATTTTACAAAATCTACAAATTAATATACATCGTAAACACAAAATTCTAAGAATATTTCATAAAAGTGTGGTCTTAAATTATGATTGTTAAATGTATAAGAAAATTAACACGTTGTTTTTTGAATTAAAAGAATTAAACCTGTAAATTGTAGTTTCTTAGTTTGTCATTCGAGAAAAAGTAAGATCGGATCATATTAGGTCTTAAGATCTTCTGATCAAGATCAAGATCCTATAAGATCAAGATCCTATAAGATCTTAAGCATGCAAATATCTTATGTAGATCTAGATCGTTTTTGCTATACAGTATCGTAAAACCGTAAGATCCTAAGATCAGGATCGGATCATAGTAGGTCTTAAAATCTTATGATCAAGATCGGGATCCTATAAGATCTTAAGCATGCAAAGATCCTATGTAAGATCTAGATCATTTTTGCTTTATAGTATCGTAAAACCGTAAGAGCCTAAGATCAGGATCTGAATCTTGACAATCATGAAAAAAAATTATATAAGTGGTAATGGGAAGTGAATGTATGTAACACCACCAAATTACCACGCAGCGGAATACCACTTTGGGGCGCTACTCACAGCACATCACACACAATCATAGAAAACGACCTCAAAAGAGACGTTAAAATATTATACAATCTTGTCTAAAAAGTTTCCCATCCCAATATATAAAATTAGAGTAGCGTTTAGTCCAAAACACTGTTACCAATCACAATACATTTATCAATGACTTAAAAGTCATTTATTCATTTCAAAGGATGGAAAATAAATATAAAATTTAGACAAGTAAGCACCAACTTCCTCTTCACATGCTCCGCTGCCATTCATCTTGATTACCTGAAATATATGCTTAAAATCATCAACACAACGGTTGAGCAAGTCTATAGGTTTTGCAAATCATCATTTGAACACAAGAATTATTAATCATCTCAAGCTTATCACACAAACAAGTCATATATATATCGATAAATGCCTTAAGCTCATGCAACTGAACGTTAACCAACACGCCAACCGAATCACTTACGGATCCCCTACAACAGGTAATATTGTCATATACCAACGACCTCTAATACATAATATCCCTTTCAGGTGATCACAAAGGATACAAACCCTAGGATAATGTTTGTCAAACCATATAGATCTATCATATGTATTAGCGTTTACCTCGCAAGGTAATTAACAGTTCATGACATTCAGGGACTTCATAAGACAATGGTAATTAGGCATTTATCATCATATTAGGGTTCAACATACCAAAAACAACTTGTGTTCACTTTATAAAACATCATGTATTCCCCCTCGCGGGTTTAAAATCATTTACAAGATAGTAAAAGGCGAGGTTATAGACTCTCCTTAGATAATACACGAGGCTAGAAGTAGTAGTAGTGATCACTGAAGTGAGGATGCTCGTTAACACAAAAGCTACAACCTACATGTAGAAACTAGAGGGGGGGTTGAATAGTTTCTTATAATTACTTGTTAAAAGATGGTTTTCAAAAATCCTTTTTCAAAAACTTAGGCTTGAGAAAATATGTGAAATCTTCTTATGCACAATATGAACAATGATAGTGTAACTAAACTAATACTAGCTAATGTATATGCACAAAGAATAAAGAATGTAAAGAGTTAAGGGTAAAGAAAGATCAAACCAAACACCAAGGATTTATAGTGGTTCGGCAACGAAGCTCACTCCTCGTTCCTACTCCACTCCTCGAGTACTCCTTACTCGAGAGTTCACTACACAACAAGCTCCTTATGGTGGCGAAAACCGTACACGTTGCTTAACCAATTTCCGACTCTAAGCTAAAAGTCGAGCCCTAATCGTAGCTAGGACCAATCTACACAACTATACTTAGTACATACACAACTTCCAAATAGACACAACTACTTGGATCTTCATAACTATGGCACAACAACAAATGTATAAGATTTGATCTTCAAAGGATCTTTGGTGGTGGACTCAACACTTCACAAGGATAGTGTTCTTCTCTTTGCACTTGGAGAGGAAGGGATGGATGGGATAGATTCACTTCTAAGCAAGTAGTAATCAATCAAATGATCAAGGATTTGAGTGATTTAAGAAGTATGTTTGAATCTGGAAATATATGTGCAAAAGAGGTGAAGAGAAAATCTGAGAATGGTCCACTATTTATAGGACAAAGGGCCAACGGCTATATCTGCCCGCGGTTCCTTATCTCAGCCGGTCAGTTCCTTATCGATAAGGAACCGCATAGGCACTAGGGAACCGCCAGAGTAGACTCCGCTCCCTTTTTTCCCTTTAGTGTTGGAGGTCTTATCTGATTATAAAATATCCTGAAATAATATTCCAAATCAAAAAAGAATATGCCATTTTCAAATTTTCAAATGTTTAATTTAATAAAACATTTTCTCAAAAAGAAAGTTTAAAATAAAACTTGTCACACTTAATAAAAAGTGAGTTTTAAGAAAAGATTTAATCACTTGATCACTTGATTAAGGTTAGTACTTGTTTATTCATACCTTAAGTGAAAATGGATAAAATGAAAAATACTTGAACTTAAGAATTCGTTTTTTGTTGTTTTCGTAAATGCTTGTTTTTACATATTGTCGTAATCAAAACTAAGCGAGACCGAAAAATGCAAGTAACGTTTTTAGGCATTATTGCATTAACAATCTCCCCCTTTTTTATTCCGACAATACATAAACTCAATCACACAAAAACAGGATTTTCGAAGACGAGTTTATTCATTTCTCCCCCTTTGTCGAAGCAAAAAGGTTGCACAAGTTGACGTTGAAGAGACGGACTTTGCAAAGACTCCCCTTTGGTGCTTACTCCCCCTTGCTTGGGGCACCGAGGAATCGAGATATGGTAACAAGCTACATAGAAGGGTTAGTTGAACAAAAGAGACAACCAACAAGAAGTAGCTATAGGTCACAAAAAATAAAATAAAAAGAGAAGAAAACACAAAGACTAAGATCCAAGTGAAGTCATATAAAAAAATCATACAAAGATGTATGAAAAAGGAAACAATCCAAAAGCATAAATCTAATCCTAGTTAATCTAGAATTCTAAGATTTGCTTGAATTAGGTGTCTTGTGGATAAGCAACCAATGCTTATATGAAAGACAAGGTAGTGGCGGAAGGTGGTGGTGTTGGCTTGGTGGAGATCTCATAATCTAAGTGAAGAGGAGGCTTGATTAAGAGACTCTTGATGTAGCTCAACTCCTCATAGATGTGTGCCATAGCAAGATGTTGATATTAACAACAATGACAATATGTCCCATGGTGCATGACATTTTCATGAGAAGGAGGAAGAACACTAAAGGGTGGTGGTGGAAGAAAAGATGTTCCACAATCAACATTCTTGGTAGGAGAAATGTGATTAAGAGTGTTCTTGGGTGAATATGGATTGAAAGTGTTCTTGGGTGAGTTGGGATTGAAAGTGTTCTTGGGTGAGTTGGGATTGAAAGTGTTCTTGGGTGAGTTGGGATTGAAAGCAATTGGAAAAAATGGAGGAGAATCAAGGCTTTTATTAGGAGAATAAGACATTTTGGGATGTGAAGTATGGCAAAATGCTTATGGTTAAATAGGGAAGGCTCAAGGTATTTTTAGGGTGGTCAAAGGGTTGAAACAAAGATTCCCAAAAGTGTTGGAACAAATTTGGAGTTTCAGAAATATCCGAAAAAGGAAGCACTGTACGCGGTTCTTTATCACTTCTGGCGGTTCCTTATCGCTAAGGGACCGCGGTTCATATATGGAACCGCCTACAGAGGCTGTGTTTTGATGGTGAAGGAAGATTTTTCAATTCAGCAAATCTTATTTTTCTAGTCTAACTAATCATTGGGATATGCTTAAAAGCAAAGATAGACAAAGAAAACACATACGAACTCACCAAATAGAGATTTGACCAAAATACATGGATTTTATAATAAAAATCGATGTAGGAGGTGTGTAAGACAAGACCTTAAGTCACGACACAATGATCCTCCATGATTCTATCTTGTTCTTGCTATGTTTGAGAGAATCATACATATGAATTATGCAGGCTCGAGATTAATAGCAAGAATCTATGAAAAACGTTTTTAGATTGAATTAACAATGTCAAAACATTTCTCGACCATTTTCGAAAGAGACTTTGAGAATTTTGAAAAGGAGAAGAGAAGATTTTCAACAGGATTTTAGGAGACTCAATGACTCAAACTGATAAAAGAGTCAAAAGAAAATAAGAGACTCAATAAGAGGAAAGCAATTAAGGAATATGTTCCATTAATCCTATACCTAGACGCAAGTAATTAAAAGGTTCCCTCTTAAATGGCTTAGTGAAGGTGTCGGCTAAATTATCCTCGAAGGGTACCTTCTCAATCGAAATGTTCCCCTTTTGAACATTATCCTTAAGGAAATGGTGGCGAATTTCTATGTGCTTGGTTCGTGAATGTTGCACGGGATTCTTGCTAAGGTCTATAGCACCTTTATTGTCGCACATGATGGGAACATCATCAAGAGAAATCCTGTAATAAACAAGCGCTTGCTTCATCCATAGAGCTTGTTGGCATGCTTTTCCGGCACTCACATACTCGGCTTCCGTGGTGGATATCGCAAGAGTGGTTTGTTTCTTGGAGAACCAAGAAGTTAAACAACAACCCATGAAGGTACAAACTCCACTAGTGCTTTTACAGTCCACAAAGTCTCTCGCATGATCCGAGTCCGTGTAGACAATGGTTTCTATGCCGGTCCCTTTAGGATACCATAATCCTAAATATGTGCCCTTAATATATCGGAAGATACGCTTAACCGCTTCAAGGTGAGAGGTTTTGGGAGCCTGTTGGAAGCGAGCACAAAGGCAAACACTAAACATGATATCTGGTCGACTTGCCGTTAGGTACAACAAACTACCAATCATACCTCTATATTTGGTGTTGTCTACTGACTCACAATCATCATCTACGGTGAGTTTAGTATCCTAGGCCATTGGGGTCTTCATTGGTCTAGATTCTTCTAATCCAAATTTCTTTAGCATTTCTTTAGCATACTTAGATTGACTAAAGAAAATACCATCATCCATTTGTTTAATTTGGAGTCCTAAAAAGAAGTTAAGTTCTCCCATCATACTCATTTCAAACTCATCATGCATGATTTTGGCAAAGTCATCACATAATTCTTGACAAGTTGAGCCAAATATAATGTCATCAACATATATTTGCACGATTATGAGGTGAGAACCTTTCTTCTTTGTAAAGAGCGTGTTGTCTACCATCCCCATGGTATACTAATGTTAAACAAGAAACGCTTTAAGTCTATCATACCAAGCTTTGGGTGCTTGTTTAAGACCGTAAAGTGCCTTCTTAAGCTTGTAAACATGATCCGGTTTCTCAAAATCAATGAAGCCGGGAGTTTGAGTCACATATACCTCCTCATTGATCAAACCGTTAAGAAACGCACTCTTTACATCCATTTGTTGAAGCTTAAAGTCTAAGGCACAAACGTAGGCTAAAAGGATTCTAATGGATTCTAATCTTGCTACAGGGGCATATGTGTCGTCATAATCAATCCCTTCTTGTTGATTATAGCCTTGAGCTACAAGTCTAGCCTTGTTACGAGACACAACACCATTCTCATCTAACTTATTCCTATAGACCCATTTGGTTCCTATAACGGTATAACTTCTAGGTGGAGGAACAAGTTCCCAAACATCATTAGCAATGAATGGATTCAATTCTTCTTGCATCGCAATGACCTAACTCTCATCCGTCAAAGCTTCTTTAAAATTCTTTGGTTCAATCAAGGAGACGAAACAAAAGAAGTTGCTTTGGTTTTGGACTTGAGATCTTAGGGTCCTTTGATTTAAGTCACCAATGATATTATTGAGATTATGGTCCTTAGACTCCTTAATGTTTACTTCCTTTTCAACACTAAGGTCTTCAACTCCTATTTTTCTAACCTCTTTGGCTTTAACTACTTCTATTTCATCCAAGTCATCATCAACCAATGGTGGTGTCTTGGGTAAAGGAGGGGTTTCATCAAAAGTCACGTTAAGTGATTCTTCAATTACGCCTGATGTTCTATTGAGGACTATGTAGGCTTTGCTAGTTTGGGAATAGCCTAAAAAGATACCTTCGTAAGACTTTGGGTCGAACTTGGTAAGGTAGTTTTTGGTGTTGAGGATAAAGAACTTGCTTCCAAACACCCTAAAGTATTCCAGTGACGGTTTCTTACCTTTAAGAATCTCATAAGGGGTCTTTCCTAGGAAAGGTCGAATAAGAATTCGGTTGAGAATATAAGTCGATGTGTTCACGGCATTGCACCAAAACTTTTGAGGCAAAGATTGCTCGTTTAACATCGTCCTACTCATCTCTTGGATGGTCCTATTCTTCCTTTAAACTACCCCATTTGATTTTGGAGTGCGAGGAGCCGAGAAGTTATGGGTAATACCATGAGCTTCACAAAAGGCACCAAATTGCACTTCCTTATCAAATTCCCTACCATGATCCGTCCTTATAGAGACAATTGGACATCCTAGTTGATTTTGAATTCTTCGAATAAAGATTTCGAAATAATCGAAAGCTTCATTCTTAGATGGAAAAAATCTAGTCCAAGTGAATCTAGAATAGTCGTCAACAATAACTAGGGTATAAAGGTTACCTCCATAACTCCGTATGGCGTAAGGTCCAAAGAGATCCATATGTAGGAGCTCTAAGCACCGAGAGGTTGAAACCAAATTCTTGGCTTTGTGACTTGAGTGAACTTGCTTTCCAACATTGCAAGCATCACAAAAGTGACAATCAAACTTCATCTTGGGGAGGTGTCTTACCAACTCCTTAGAGACTAAAGATTGAATTAAACGCATATTAGCGTGACCTAATCTCCTATGCCAAAGAGTAGAACTATCATCTATAGTCGTAAGACATATGTTGTCTTTTGACTTCTTATTGACCTTCATGAAATAAAGCCCATGCTTTCTAACACCTTTTCCAATGACCTTTCCATCTTTTACGATTTCACTGTCATGTTGAGAAAAGATGACCTTAGACTTATTGTCACAAATTTGACCTATACTTAAAAGGTTAAACCCTAAATTATCTACGTGCTCAACATTTTCAATGGTCATGGAGTCACGAGAAACCGTACATTTGCCAATGATATTACCAAATAGACTACTAGCGAATGTGACGTTACCTCCATCATATGCTTTGTAGTGCGAGAACAAACTTCGATTACCCGTCATGTGTTTAGAACAACCACTATCCTTAATCCACTCGTTGGGTTCCAAATCAATTCCCAAGCATATCTAGGTAACAACACACAAGATCAATCATTTGATCCCCAATATCTCATGAGTCTAAAATTGTTAGTTCCAAACATCCCTTGCATTTGGTTACGCATGAATGGAGGAGGGGTTCCCCATGAGGAATAAAATGGAGGAGGATCATAATTCATATAACCATTTTGTTGTTCATTATTTCTCCTAGGTGTATTTGATCTTGGTTTAGAGTTGTGGTCATTCCTTTTAGGTGTTGGAGTTTTACTTCTAGGTCATGAATTGTTTTGACTATCTCTTCTAGGTGTTGTCGTTCTACTTCTAGGCTTAGACTCATTCCGTACTCTTGGTGGAGTAGTGCATGGTCTTGATAAACTTCTATTTCCCATTAGAGGTTTACTCAAGGGCTTATAGAACTTATCAACGGCATTGTCGTCAAGTATGGGTAATTTGACCTTGTTAACAATAATATGCTTTGGTTGTTTACCTAAATTTTACTTTTCAGAAAGTTCAGGATTTTCAGCAAAATCTCTTTCTGGCCGCGGTTCCTTATCTAGGGCGTCGGTTCCATAGTGATAAGTAACCGCCCCATACAATCTAGGACCGCGTACAACAGACGATTTTTCAGAAAATATGACTTGTTTAGGTTCACTAGTTGATTCTTTGTTTGAGTTAAAACCTACACCAAGTCTTTCCTTAGAATGAATTTGTTTGTTTAACATATCATCAAGAGCACTAGTACCTTTCATGAACTTTTCTAATTTAATGGAGGTGCTCTTGAGATCTTCATTCTCTAATCTAAGTTTCTCACAACTTAAGCAACCTAAATCAACTTCTTTATTTTTATCAAGCTTGGCTAATTTCTCCCTAAGTTCATTGATCTCACTTTCAAGCATAGTTTTGGTTGATTTTAAGGTTTTGTTCTTTTCTATGAATTTAAGATTAAGTTTGTGAAAATTATCATATTGGCCTTCTAATTCAATATCATCTAAGGTAGAGCTATCATTGCTATAATATTCGGTTTCGGAATATACCTCTTTAGAAGTATGAGCCATAAGACATTTCTCCTCTTTGGGGTTGTCATCAACATCTTCATCGCTATCGCTCCAAGAACCACTAACAAACGCCGTGTGATTCTTATCGCGTGAAGGCTTTGGACAATTACTAATGAAATGATTTGGATCACCACATCTAAAGCAATTCCTATCACCTTTTTCGTTATTGGCAAACCGATTCTTTGAGAATGGTTTCTTGTCATTGTTGGGTTGCCTCACGTGTTGACCTCGTCTTTTGAAGAACTTCTTGAAATCTCTCACCGCCAATGCATACTCCTCGTCATCGCTATCCGAGGAACTATCATGATTGCTTTGTGTCTTCTTGGCTTTGAGTGCAAGAGACTTCCTTTCACTCTTGGTTTTCACCAATTCTGGTTCCTTCAAAATTATCATCTCATGAACCTTGTTGCCTATGAGTTCATCGTGTGATAAAGTTGAGAGATCTTTCGATTCTTCAATCGCCGTGACTTTTGCTCTCCACTTCGGATGTAAGGCCCTTAGAAATTTCCTAACATTGTTCTTTCTAGAAAAACCTTCATCAAGTGCTTTTAGACTAGTAATAATAGTGTTAAATCTAGCAAAAGCACTATCAATAGTTTCATCTTCTAAGATGACAAATTGTTCATATTGTTGGACAAGAAGATCGATTTTGCTTTCTTTGACTTGGCTATTACCTAGGTGAGTTACTAAAAGAGTGTTCCAAATATCTTTAGCAGTTTCACACATAAAATCTTTTCATACTCTTTCTTAGGTAAAGCATTATAAATCACCATTTTAGCCTCATTATTTTTCGAAAGTTTCTTTTTAGTATCGTCATTAGCTTTGTCAAAAGTGACCAATTCTTTTGTTTTATAAACTTCACTAAATTTATAAGGTAAAAAATCACCATTGGTAATAACATGCCAAAGATTTAAATCTTTTGATTTCACATAAGTCTTAAATCTATTTTTCCAATAAATAAAACTATCGGTTTCAAAAAGTGGTGGTCTTTGCATAGATTGCCCTTCTAGGTACTTGTTGGAATCCATAGATCGATTCAAGTTTCAAAATACAATATACTTTAAAAATTCTTGAGCAACCTCGCTCTGATACCAATTGTAGAAACTAGAAGGGGGGGGGGGGGGTTGAATAGTTTCTTATAATTACTTGTTAAAAGATGGTTTTCAAAAATCCTTTTTCAAAAACGTAGGCTTGAGGAAATATGTGAAATCTTCTTATGCACAATATGAAAAATGATAGTGTAACTAAACTAATACTAGCTAATGTATATGCACAAAGAATAAAGAATGTAAAGAGTTAATGGTAAAGAAAGATCAAACCAAACACCAAGGATTTATAGTGGTTCGGCAACGAAGTTCACTCCTCGTTTCTACTCCACTTCTCGAGTACTCCTTACTCGAGAGTTCACTACACAACAAGCTCCTAAGCTAAAAGTCGAACCCTAATCGTAGCTAGGACCAATCTACACAACTATACTTAGTACATACACAACATCCAAATAGACACAACTACTTGGAATCCATAGATCGATTCAAGTTTTAAAATACAATATACTTTAAAAATACTTGAGCAACCCGCTCTGATACCAATTGTAGAAACTAGAAGGGGGGGTTGAATAGTTTCTTATATTTACTTGTTAAATGATGGTTTTCAAAAAAATCCTTTTTCTCAAAATCTTAGACTTAAGGAAATAAGTGAAATCTTCTTATAGACAATATGAACAATGATAGTGTAACTAAACTAATTTACAAAATCGACACTTGAAATTAAAAATAGACTCCAAATGTTAAGTTTAGAACCTAACAACAGCCTTTGACCAGTTTTAAAACTCAATTTATAGTCCCTGAGATTCGATCCAAATATCGACAACAATTTCGTATTGTGTCAACAATCGTCTCCCGGTACACGAATAATCAAACTAGCATAAATTCCTCCTAGTTATGAGTTAGGAGCTCTATCTTATACCAAAACGAGTGTCTCGACGACTACTACAACAATATACAATCATATCAAACTTTATTTAAGCTTTAACCCACGAAAAATGCCCCTAAACTCACTGATGTAAAATATTCTTTAAAAAATCACACTAAAACCCATTCTAAATCTATTCCAACAACTTTCTATCATTCCAATTCCTATACTTTCATTCCTAAAACAAATCCTAACACTTGCTTGAATGAACTTGCAAAGTCAAAGATGAAAATCAATGTTTTTAACATCAAAAAATGGAGATTTTATCAAGATCATCATAAGAATGATCCTTCAACAACTTTTACTAAATCAAATTCATAAGAAAATAAAAACCTCATGCATGTGTATAAAAATGGTACCAAAAGAATCACCTTTTTATTCTAAACATGGGACTTATTTTTGTTTTTAATTGATCATATTAAATTGATGATCCAAGGGTGTTTATGTTGAGAGGGGGTGACGGCAAGGTGAAGCAAACAAGAGAGAAGGAAAATTTTTTCTAGTTTATGTTGTGTGTGTGTAATTTTGAAGTATTTATATGGTGGAGAAAGGTAGTTTTTGCCAGAGCATTCTTGTGGACTAAAGTATAAATATTAGTTAAAAAGTGAGAAATGGCTAACAGTCAATTTAGATATATTTACGAGAGTCGGGGTTCGTCCCAGGTTCATAAAAATATAAATCCCGTTTGTTAAATCGACCGTTTTAATAATTAAACGGACAGAAAACAAAATAATGAAGTTCGACTCGACTTAATACGTAATGAAACAAAAATTTCATAAATATCAAATAACGAAATAATCGATACTAAAATATAATATTTGGGCATCCATTGGCACCACGATCACTATTAGTACTCTTCAATCGTCACAACAATCAATTAAAGCCACACATTATCGGTTTCAACTAAAAACCGTCAAACATAACGATACTTAGAAATTCAATACCCGTTACATAGTTAGGGTAAAATAATGACGTTAAGTTCGGGTTATTATAATGTAGGTAGCATCAAAATGTACAATTGCTTTAGACATGGTGAAGAAAAGTATATTTTTCTTGATGCTACTACATTCGATATGTGGCTTTGCTCCATTTACATTTAACTGGGATGCTCTATGTGTAGCAATTGTGTTATGTGTCATCGGCCTTTTGGGAGTTACACTCTCCTTTCATAGACTTCTAGCACACAAAAGCTTTAACCTCCCAAAATGGCTTGAATACACGTTTTCTTATTGCGCGGTTCATGCTCTTCAGGGGGATCCGATAAGTTGGGTGCATACTCATCGTTATCATCATAAATACACTGATTCACACAGAGATCCACATAGCCCGATTCAAGGATTCTTTTACAGTCATGTCCTTTGGATGTTTGATGCTGATAACATTGCAACAAAGGTATGAACTTACTTAAAATAGATCGTGAACCTAATCTTTACCTTATACAATTGTTTACTTCGCTTGCATGTTTCTGTCAGTACAAGGAGCACTACAATGTTAGGTATTTGGAAAAGTAACTCTTCTACAAGCATCTTTAGAAAATTTATCTCGTACATCCTTTAGCCCTTGCTCTTCTTCTATATACGTTTAGAGAACTTCCGTTTATCGTATGGGGAATTGTATGAAACTTGGGATTACTAAACTGTATACTTCGTTAACAAAAAGAAACAATCATTACCAAATTCGACACGGACAAACAGGGAACAATAGTGAAATAAATTGTTTTTTTCTGTAAATGCGTAAGGCGTGAGGACAGTGTTCTTGTACCACGTTACATGGCTGGTGAACTCGGTTTATCACGTATGGGGACAAAAAGCATGGGTTACAGGTGATCTTTCTCGTAATAGTTGGTAAGTGGACCTGCTAATATCGAGCCATTTTAAGTACTCGTACTATAACCGTCAATCATGTAATTGCCTGAAACAGGTGGTTGAGAATACTAGCATTCGGTGAAGGATGGCACAACAACCACCATGCCTTCGAATACTCAGCCAGGCATGGCTTAAAATGGTGGGAAGTCGATACGACATGGTATGTAATTCATCTGTGACAAGCATCAAAAAGCCACCTTGGTGCGGGGGGTCGGGGATGATCAAAGAACATGTATGACATTTTAGGTTCTAGTGAGAGAAAGTAGAGAGAGGTGAAAGAAAAGATGAGTGTATTATTTCAAGTGAAACAATACAAAGGAAAAATGACTAAACTTCCACACCCCCGTGGAGAGTCATGGGGGGTATTTATAGACCTATCTCATCTACACTATCCCTCGACTATAACTTTAGTCCCTGCGTATAGCAAAAGGAATATTTCTAGTCCAACTCACGTGAAAGGCGCCAGCTTACCAAAAAATAAGTCTAACAATCTCCCTCCAAGATGGTGACGCACGTGAGTTGGTTACAGTTGATTCCTACAAGCAAAAATAAAGAAAATAATAAATGTGAATTCCAGCATTCCTTGAGAGAGTCTTCAACGACCTTCATCTTCTTGAATACTCCAGCTCTATTTCTCCAGCTTGTAGAATCTAGTTGAGTTTTACTCCCTCCCAACTAGAAGGCCTTTCATTAAACAAGCAGTAAAGACTGCTCCTTCCCAAACAAATCCTTCAGAGGAAATCTGTGGGAGGTGATAACGTCATCGACATTTTCTCACAATATGAAGCAATCCCAGTCTTGATTCTATGAGAGATTACCAGAAATACACACTCTATCCTGAACATGAAGTCAAACTGTAGCACCAGAGTCAATTAAGTCCCGAAAATGCACATTTCTCCTGACAGGACAGTGATGATAAAAAGTTGCCACATCAAAGTCAATTAAGTCCCGAATGTAGACAACTTATCCCTTTATGTAGAAACAGTAACACCAAAGTCAAGTGACCCCGCATGTACACATTTCTCCCTCCAGGATGATACCTATTAAGGGAATCATCCTTCATGTGTGTACGAGGTATGCAAACTGGAACCGCTTACTTAGTAACCATTACTATGTGAGAAGATGTCAACTATATCTCTCTAAACAAAAAATTTTCTCTTGATCACCCCAAACTGAATCCCCTTATCAATTATGTTGGCTATTGAGAGTGACCACTAATGAAGATAACCCGATAATCCAAAATTGAAACTAAAGTAGAATTCCCCAAACTTGAACTTAAGCTTGCACTATTGTAGAATGAAGAGCGATGCAGAGAAGTCTTAAACGTACGCTATACCAAAAGGCGGTATAAAAAAGGTACAACTTCTCTAAAGTACCCTAACCAAAACAGGCAGTATAAGAAAAGGTACTACACCTCTTGAAGATATCCACAACTGCAAGTGCGTGTGACACTGAGAACTGCAACGAAGCTCCAAAAAATGATAGTAATCCATGTCGTCGTCCATCCCCCTTGACACTGGAAACTAGATACTTCAAATCTTATTCATAACCGTATATGTTCAAACAAGTTATCTTATAAAGTTGTAAGTACTCCTTTAAAGATAAAATAAGAACGCCTCTGAGAAATCTCACTTCAAACTCAAATAAGTAGCATCGAATCATCTTCGTAATCACATAAACCGTAATAGACGTTAGGAATTTAGGTGAATTTTTTGATAAGGATCGTTGTAGTGTAATGTATCGTGTTTGTTGTGATTGTAGTTCGTGAAAAAAATTATGATCGAAAACAGATACACGGCCTTGAATGTCACTGTTTAAACGGCACGCCAAAGTACTAAAATTTGGTCACATAAGCATTTAACCTGAAAAATTTTTACTACTCGGTTCTATCAAAATATCCGGCTCAATCCAATATCTCCGTTAACCAATTCCGACATGATTAATTTTGCAATATTCGGATATATAATCGATCATTCCAAATTCGATTGAAAAAATTAATCGGCCCACTATATACCCTCGATAGAGTAGTGATCGGCCCGTCAATCTATAACCAATACCAAAAATTAACCATGAGATATCTTTGAATATACTGTCCAAGAAAATTTTTCCAATCCAAGCCCCATGAAAAACAAATGTTCGACCCACATTGTTTTTCTATACGCGGTCCAAAAGCAAATCCCATAATCGGATATAACTTGAGAACCAAAGGGATTTAAGTACCTAACCCTTAAAATATCTCATAGTTATAACCTAGACACACCAAACCTAAACACTTTCCTCGTTACCTCCGCCCCCAACTCACTTCTCTCATCACAGTTAATACTTCACTCAATCTATCATCATCATAGAATCTTAAGCATATCCTGTAATCTATACATCATCGCATAGCAAAATCATACAAATCCCAATCAACGAACCAATACACCCAAATAAATTCGACCTACTATGTTTTAATTCGATTGTCTTCTTGAGCCGAATCCCATACATGTAGAGAATGAAGCGGCTACAAGATCATTGTAAAATTGATCTCGGGTAGGTTATGTAAATTGAAATGCTTTGAATTGATTTTGCATAAAAAACGAAACAAAGTTAGAACTTAACAGATTTGTTAAGGTTGTTACTTTAATTCGTAAAGCAAAGATGGTAGAATACCATCACGGTTAAGATCGATGAAGATGATAAGTTAAACGCAAAAATATTTTTGAAGATAGAAAAAATGTTGTAACAAATATGAGATCTTGATAGAGAAAGTATACAAGTCTAGATGTGAAGGGTTTAGGTGACGATGGGATTAGGATATAGACGATTGGTATTGATTTTGGAGTGATAAGGCTAATATGTTTAAAGGTTTTGATAAAAAATTGGTATGAGTCGGTATAGATTGTAAATTGCTAGGATTAATTGTTAAAGTTTTGATAAAGATGGGTTTTGTCTCGGCAGTATTTATGAAAAATCATGGTATCGCAATGATTTTCCCTTTTTTTTCAAAGTATCGCACTATGTTATTCAATCATGGAATCGCAATATGTTTTGAAAAATCATGGTATCGCAATGTCTCAAACGGAAACCCATCGCAATAACCACTCTTACACCCTCCAAAACGAGCCATCGCAATCCTATAGGCATCGCAACATCCCATCGCGACAAGCCATCGCAAGTTGCAATCGCAGTGGCCATCGCAAGATACGATCGCAACATTGCCATCGTAATATGCGAGCCATCGCAATGTACCCATCGAAATGAGCCATCACAACGAGCCATCGGAATGACCCATCGCAATAGCCCATTGCAATGAGCCATCGCATTCCAGCCATCGCAATCAATGCGATCGTAAGTAGCCATCTGAATGTGACAATCGCAACAGGGTTTTGAACAACTTTTTGTAGATACCAAAAAAATGGATATGGTCCTTCTGTTGTTGTACTTTTCCCAAAAAAAATAGATCTTGATGTATGAAGGGACAATAACACAAAAAAACGGGTACAAAACTTGGACAAAAACAATATATACGGGACACCACAATTTATGACGAGGCGTTAGACACAGATTCAGACAAAAAATTCGTGACTTTAACAGAATCAAAAGATATGATAATAATAAGACATGTTAAAATCAGATAAAGAAATGAATCCAAAAAGTACGAACCGTGAATATTGATAACACAATACGAACCTAATAACACGACACTAACAAAAACCACACGGATACAAAACACCCTCGGTTAGCTCTGATACCAATTGACAAGCATCTAAAAGCCACTTTGGTTCGGGGGGTCGGGGATGATCAAAGAACATGTATGACATATTAGGTTCTAGTGGGAGAAAGTAGAGAGAGGTGAAAGAAAAGATGTGTGTATTATTTCAAGTGAAACAATACAAAGGAAAAATTACTAAACTTCCACACCCCAATGGAGAGTCATGGGGGGTATTTATAGACCTATCTCATCTACACTATCCCTCTACTACAACTTTAGTCCCTGCGTATAGCAAAAGGAATATCTCTAGTCCAACTCACTTGAAGGGCGCCAGCTTACCAAAAAGTAAGTCTAACAATCTCCCTCCAAGATGGTGACTCACGTGAGTTGGTTACAATTGATTCCTACAAGAAAAAATAAAGAAAATAATAAACGTGAATTCCAGCATTCCTTGAGACAGTCTTCAACGACCTTCATCTTCTTGAATACTCCAACTCTATTTCTCCAGCTTGTAGAATCTAGTTGAGTTTTACTCCCTCCTAACTAGAAGGACTTTCATTAAACAAGCTGTAAAGACTGCTCCCTCCCAAACAGATCCTTCAGAGGAAATCTATGGGAGGTGATAATGTCATCAAATTTTTCTCATAATATGAAGCAATCCCAGTCTTGATTCTATGAAAGATTACGAGAAGTACACACTCTATCCCGAACATGAAGTCAAACTGTAGCACCAGAGTCAATTAAGTCCCAGAAATGCACATTTCTCCTGACAGGACAGTGATGATTAAAAGTTGCCACATCAAAGTCAATTAAGTCCCGAATGTAGAAAACTTATCCCTTTATGTAGATACGGTAACACCAAAGTCAAGTGACCCCGCATGTACACATTTCTCCCTCCAGGATGATACCTATTAAAGGAATCATCCTTCATGTGTGTACATGGTATGCCAACTGGAACCGCTTCCATAGTAACCAATACTATGTGAGAAGATGTCAACAATATCACTCTAAACCAAAATTCTCTCTTGATCACCCCGAACTGAATCCCCTTATCAATTCTGTTGGCTATTGATAGTGACCACTGATGAAGATAACCCGATAATCCACACTTGAAGATGAAGTTGAATTCTCCAAACTTGAACTTAAGCTTGTACTATTGTAGAATGAAGAGCGATATAGAGAAGTCTTAAACGCACCCAATACCAAAAGGCGGTATAAAAATGTACAACTTCTCTAAAGTACCCTATACCAAAACAGACGGTATAAGAAAAGGTACTACACCTCTTGAAGATATCCACAACAGCAAGTGCGTGTGACACTGAGAACCGTAACGAAGCTCCCAAAAAATGATAGTTATCCATGTCGTCGTCCATCCTCCCCTTGACACTGGAAACTAGATACTTCAAGTCTTATTCCTAACCTTATATGCTCGAACAAGTTATCTTATAATGTCGTAAGTACTCCTTTGAAGATAAAATAAGAACGCCTCCTAGAAATATCACTTCAACTCCAAATAAGTAGCATCGAATCATCTTCGTAATCACATAAACCGTAATAGCCGTTAGGAATTTAGGTGAGTTTTTTTATAAGGATCGTTTTAGTGTAATGTATCGTGTTTGTTGATCGTGAAAAAAATGTTATGATCGAAAACGGATATCAGGCCTTGAATGTCACAGATTAAACGTCCCGCCAAAGTAATAAAACCCCTCACATAAGCATTTAACCCGACAACAATTTTACCACTTGGTTCTTTCGAAATACCCGACTTAATCCAATAACCCCGTAACTCAAATCCGACATGATTAATTTTGCAATATTCGGATATAATCGGTCGTCCCGAATTCGATTGCAAAAATTAATCGACCCACTAAGTACCTTCGATTGAGAGTGATCGGCCCGTCAATTAATAACCAAATGTAATAGGGCAAGATCTTAATGAAAATGTGCAGCCCATTACATTGGTAGGTACATTCGACCCAATAAAAAAATCCAATATAAGCCCCATGTAAAATAAATGTTCGGCCCACATGGACACTCTATACCCGGTCCAAAATCAATTGCAACATACGGATAAGTTATTATCAATTGCAACAAGTTGGGTGACATGTATTTCGAAAGTGATGCCACGTAGAACGAAAATAAACACAAAAACCACGGCCCAATAATGATTTTCAAGATATAGGATATATGTTAAATAACCACAAAGATTAGGTGAAATACCCTAATCTCATAAACACAATCGCCTACCATCTCACTTCTTTCATCCATCGATACTCCCAAAGTAACTACAAAACAGAACCCAACTTATCCTATCTGCTCAAAAGCTCCCAATCTGCCTAATAAACAAATCAATCTCATCTCCTTATTTAATTAAACGAACCCAATACAAGACATGCACCAAATTCATCTTCAAGATCTTATAAAAGATCGAAGGTAGGTTTATTGGTGATGTTTTTGAGACTTAAAATGAATTGAACACTGATTATAACATAGTTGTTATACATCAGTGAAAAAAATCCGAAAATAAATAAGGGTTTGCCCTCACAAAGATCTATGATGATGAGATCATTTTGATGTTGTATGATGATGGTGTTGGTTTGATGATGATGGCTGCAAGATATGTGGATGTCACGGGTAAGTTTAATTGCACTATTAAATTAACTGATCTATGATGATTCGTTTTCGTGTGATTGATCTTTATGGTCAAGGAAATAATTTTAACACACGAAAAAATCTGAGATCTGATTTAATTTAACAGTGAAGATGCGAGTTGGGATGGCATATAGTTAAGAAACTAAGTCCAAATCTGATTTTTTTTTCCAGTTTAATAAAATCTTAGCTGTTAAATAATATATGGGTTTGTATCGTTTGGAGATGGGGTAAGTGTCGGTAACACTTGAAAAAAAATGGTAACACAATGTTTTTCAAAGTCATTTGTCGCAATGATTCACTATTTCACACTCCATCACAATGAATTTTTGAAACCATCGCAATGAGTCAAACAAGCCATCGCAATATATCACAAGAAACAATCGCAATAAACACACCCCATCGTAGTGGAAGCCATCGGAATGTTGCCATCGCAATATGTGAGCCATCGCAATGTACCATCGCAACGAGCCATCGCAACGAGCCATCGGAATGAGCCATCACAATAGCCCATCGCAATGAGCCATCAGAATGACTCCATCGTAATCCAACCATCGCAATCAATGCGATCGTAAGTAGCCATCGCAAACGGGTTTTGACCAACATTTTTGAAACCCCGAAAAAATGGATATGGTCTAATATTTTTGTCCTTATCCCCATAAATCAATATAGAACTACTCAATGTATAAAGGGACAAACAAAAAAAAACGGGTACAAAAAATGGACATAAACTGGGTATAACGAGGCATGAAAAACACAGATATGGACAAAGAAATTGATATAACGAGACATTACCAGATAAAAATGGATAATACTGAAACATGATAAAATTAGATAAGAATCGAATCAGAAAAATACCAACCGTGATTCTGAAAACACAACACGAACACCAACCATGAATCATAACAAGGTACGAACCGTGAATCTTGATAACACGACGCAAACACACACGGATACAAAACACCCCCGGTTAGCTCTGATACCAATTGAAAAGCATAAAAAACCACCTTGGTTCGGGGGGTCGGGGATGATCAAAGAACATGTATGACATTTTAGGTTCTATTGAGAGAAAGTTAGAGAGAGGTGAAAGGAAAGATGTGTGTATTATTTCAAGTGAAACAATACAAAGGAAAAAATAACTAAACTTCCACACCCCCATGGAGAGTCATGGGGGGTATTTATAGACCTATCTTATCTAGACTATTCCTCGTATACAACTTTAGTCCCTGCGTATAGCAAAAGGTATATATCTAGTCCAACTCACGTGAAAGGCGCCAGCTTACCAAAAAGTAAGTCTAGCAATCTGATTAAGATTATTGGGTTAGCGACCAATGTTAAGCTACCTACGGCGCATGATATTCAAATAAGGACGTCGCCTCTCCTCAAAAGTTAGCATACAAAACTATATTTTCCGTTAGGGAGAATGTTCATGGAATAATGTTTATGTATGAAGAATTTACTAGAATAAGTTTTGGAGTAAAATGCAGATATGGTCACCATGGTATGTCATTTTTGCAGGTGGCATACCTGTGAGAATAGTTTGAGTTCATTTTGATACCTTGACCTAACAGAACATATGTTTTGACCGTTACCATGATTTAACAAAATGATAAAAGTGTATTTTCTTTTGTTTTTCTTTAAGAATCACAGCACAATCCATAATAATATAAGGCCTAATCTACTTCATTAACTTTTTTGTTATCTAATTACAACAGACAATTTTTATAACCCTAATTTAGTTAGGAGTATTTATGATGACCTAATTCAATGTCATAATTCACATCTACATGTCAAGGCGCTCAATATATGAAGAGGTTCTAGAATGCATTTGGGATAAAATTGTTAAGCTCTTCATCTATTAATAAGATTAGTTCCATTTCATAATTGTTAGTTTAATGATATTTTGGTTTAATTACTCTCGATCTCTTTACCTCCCAATCAGTTACAACTCGATATCAAATCATTCTAGACCATTATATAAGGAGTTGGTATATGTGTGATACATGGTGGCAGTCAGACTATCACATGGACCGGGCCAACAAAAATAAGGTTTATGCTTTGATCAAATAGCTGATGAACATGTTACCCAAGCGAAGTTGATTCAACTTTTTAAAGTTTTACGTTGTGTATATGTTATAAACCGTGAATTTTAAAAAAATAAAAGAAAAGACAATTTTTTCCTTTTGTTAAGTTAGGGTAATGGTCAAAACATATGGTCCGTTAGGTAAAGTTATCAAAATGGACTCAAACTATTCTCACAAGTATGGCGCCTGCAGTTTCAAAACACCATGTAGAATATACGCAAAAATGACATACCACATTGACCATATATGCATTTTACTCTAAATTTTCTCTTCTACTGCTAAAGAATTATGGTCCACCAAACATAAGGAATAAAATTATAGATGTAACAAAAAATTATCTATCACAGCCTAGCACAAAATCTGTACATAAATACATACATACATACATACATACGTACGTACATACGTACATACATACATACATACATACATACATACATACATACATACATACATACATACATACATACATACATACATACATACATACATACATACATACATACATACATACATACATACGTACATACATACGTACATACATACATACGTACATACATACGTACATACATACGTACATACATACGTACATACATACGTACATACATACATATGTACATAC
The DNA here is from genome assembly GCA_025667525.1 of Glebionis coronaria. Classification (NCBI taxonomy): domain Eukaryota; kingdom Viridiplantae; phylum Streptophyta; class Magnoliopsida; order Asterales; family Asteraceae; genus Glebionis; species Glebionis coronaria. The sequence goes on from JANFOE010001816.1 coordinate 101,556, forward strand.
ATACATACATACATACATACATACATACATACATACATACATACATACATACATACATACATACATACATACGTACATACGTACGTACGTACATACGTACGTACGTACATACGTACGTACGTACATACGTACATACGTACATACGTACATACGTACATACGTACATACGTACATACATACATACATACATACATACATACATACATACATACATACATACATACATACATACATACATACATACATACATACACACATACATACATACATACATACACACATACATACACACATACATACATACACACATACATACATACATACATACATACATACATACATACATACATACATACATACATACATACATACATACATACATACATACATACATACATACATACATACATACATACATACATACATACATACATACATACATACATACATACATACATACATACATACATACATACATACATACATACATACATACATACATACATACATACATACATACATACATACATACATACATACATACATACATACATACATACATACATACATACATACATACATACATACATAGATTAAACTATGAGACGTAGTAAATTAATTATCATAGCCTTTGGCATTCTCGTATATGGTGGAAAACTTGAGCCTAAACGATAGAGCAGCCAATCTGGCTCTCCTTGATCTTGGCATGTTCCTTATAGATCTTGATTTTGTCACGCGTAAACCTCTATTCTTATAATTCTGCTTGTTTTCATCTTCTTCGGCTATAACATTAATTTGACTCGTTTCCATCAACACCATAGGCAATATACGAGCCTTGTTATTCTTTTTCTTGGTTACATGCGAATTTGAATTGGAATCAAGAGCAAGACTGGCTTTGAAAGCTAGCGAGCGAAGCCATATTAGCGGAAGTAAGACAGCAAGCAAGCATTGTTTTCAAAAGAATAAAGTATATCTGACCAACATCAAGTTCGTCTTCTAAATCCAGAAAAAGGATATCTTGGTCTTGATACAAGTTGTCGGAGTTGCAAACAAAGAAAGAAGGTTTCTCATACTGAAGAATCTCAGAGACAAATATAGAAGTTGGATATTGTCGTAATTCGCCTTTGGTAGAGATAACAAAGGCATAATTAGATGATTTATGTAACACCCCATTTGTTAAGATGGAATGCTACAGTAAATTATGGCGTGTCATCAAAGAATGCAAGGTAAATGTCTAAACATTTATGAGCATAAAAGGAAATACGGGAAACAAACATCGGTAATCCAAGTAACTCCCACACAAGCAAGTATAAGTACTATAAAGGAAAGGACTAAACAATGTCCAAATGAAGTAAAGTATGATAAAGTAGGAATAAATGTATAAAGTAATGAAGGCGGGATAGCTTCCATCCGAATACACATACTCTTGAAATCCTACTTGTGACCTTGGGTACATGCCGTTTGGGAACATGGAAAAGTATACGGCTGAGCATAACACTCAGTGCACGGATATACAATAAAGCATGGAAAGACATGGAATATGAAAGCATATAAAGAGCATTACGCATGAATAGCAGCGAAAATGAATAAGTCCTGGGAAAACCTAGGCATATAACATGATTAACTGATTTTTGTTCTGAAAATATAGCTTATGTTTACTTGTGAAATCTGTATTAGTTTACTGTACCAAAATAGCCAATATAGGTTATGATGTCAACAACGTGCATGAATACATAGAAGGGTGATCTCGTCATGCAATTAGAGGAGATGCCTCTAATTATATTGGTCTAGGTAGGAGGGATCAGCTCCTTGTGAAGGATGCAAGGCACACACCACATTCACCATGAAATCCTGACTGAAACTTGTAACTAGGATACACCCATACGCCCCACATGATAACATAGATAATAATAATGGCCAAATAACTGAAAGGGACGCCATGAGCTATCACTCTGCCGTGGTGAAGTCATAACACTAGTGCCTCTAGTGTTATAGTTATGGTACCTCCATAACTAGGTGAAACTGGTCCTGCATGTATATGGCTAAGGTAACTAGTAACATAAGCATTCAAATCTGTAACTATTGGGAAAAAAGTTGGCTGCATACAGGAAATCCTAATAAAGGAAGAGATTGTCCTTACTGGAGGACGAGTATCCGTACCTTATGTCCAGTAGAAGCTAACGAAAACGCTGAAGAAACTACTCCACCTTGACGGATAATACTACATAAGAATATGGACGTGTATGAGTTGTCTAAATTACATGTGTTTTACTGGTTCTGAGTGTTCTTAGCTTATTATACTTATTCTGTCATGTTTTACTGTTTACTGTGTTAACTGTAGTTATTCTGATGTTCTGTTACGTATTATTCATGTATTAGTGTATTATAATACTTGTATTGTAATACTAAGTAACTTTCTAAAAATAGCAGGTTTCCTAAAATAGTAAGTTTCCAAAAATAGAAAGTTTTCAAAAATAGTAAGTTTCCATAATTAGAAAATAAACTGGATTATTAAGTAAAGTAAAGCTTAATTAATGAATACAAGTCATGGTTTATAGCTTATTAATTAAAAAACTTATTAATTAATTAAACTATATGTTATAAGGAATTTAATTAAAACACATATTTTAATTAAATTGAGCTAGATAAAATACCTTAGGTTATACATGTAATATTAATTTAATATTTCACCTCAGTCATGAATTTAATTAAATTAAAAAGTCTATTAATTAATTTAATTAAATTTATTTCCTGATTTTAATATTTCCGGAAACCCGAGTCCATGTTTTAAAAATTAACCCGAGCTTGTACCCCTTGCTTCTTAATAAGCCGAGCCAAACACCCCTTTGACAGTGGCTAACCGGCCTAGCCGGTTGCCACTGTCCGTGTCTTTTTCCCACTGGCCGAGCCACGGCTAGCCGTTGTCGGACTTGGTTCCCACCAGTTGGCCACCTGTTCACACCGGTTCAACCCGGTTCCCCCTGCATGTTGTTCGGTTCCCACTGTTAGCACCAAAAGCCCCACCGAGACCCTATTGGTCTCGGTTGGCACTCAATCCAAAGCAAAACCACACCCCAACCTCGAGTCGGGATCCCCTTTTGTCATCCAAGCCAAAACCAACCAAGCCGAGCCCTTTGAGGGTCTCGGTGGTGGTGATGAAGACAAGCCGAGAGCTATTTCTCTCGGTTGTGGGTCTCGGCCGACCAAAAGTAACACCAAACACCCCATTAATCACATTTTAATTAATCCCACATGTTTTATTTACTTGTTTTTAAGATTAATTAAATAATAATCATGAATTCACAAAAGGATTAAAAAGAAAAGTGAGTGTTTGATTTACCGAACACGTGGAAGAAAGGATTAAAAACACGATCACGTACACACTATTAATCAATAACCAAAATCTTATGGATCGTCCTTGTGGTTTGATGTGGCCGGCGGCAAGAGAGACAAAGGAGGCAAGGGAAAACTTTACTGTAAACCTAAAATTATGTTTATGTTTTCCTGTGTTTTGTTTAACATGGATTTTAAGTTGAGTCATGGGCCAAGCCCACCTTTTCCTTCTCCATTGACTTAGTCGCGACATATGGGGCCTATAAAGGGAAACCCGTAGCTTTTCCCTAGACAATTTATTTACGTGTTCATACGTGTTTTATTATTTTGTATTTAATACGTCGTGATCGTAATACATTTTTAATATATACGTAAGTGCGTGTCATTTAATATCGCGTGAAATATATTATAAATGGGAAGTTTTAAATTTATCGTATTTTTGTATGTTCACTGTTCATGTGTAATGTTCATTGTATTTTAATGCGGGTTTTACAACTCTTCCCCTCTAAAAGAACAATTCTTCCTCGAATTGGAGAAACATAAAATGAAAGAAAACATACCCGAATTAGAACTCGAAATGAGGGTAAGAAGTCCGTATAGACTCCTCCGTCTCCCAACTGGCTTCCTGCTCAGGATGATCTCTCCAGAGGATTTTGACAAAAGGGATCGTATTCTTCCGCATGACACGATCTTGTCGTTCAAGAACTCTCTCGGGTTATTCGACATAAGAAAGATCCTCTCAAATCTGATCAAGCGGATACTGGACAACATGAACTGGATGATAGTTGTATCCTCTGAGTAAGGGTACATGGAACACGTTGTGAACGTTTAATAGCTAAGGCGGTAACGCTAAACGGTATGGCACTTCACCAACGCGTTCTATGATGTCGAATAGTTCGATGAAGCGAGGACTGAGCTTCCATCTGATTCCAAAACGTTTAACTCCTCGTGCAGGTGATAACTTGAGGAAAACATGATCACCTACGTTGAAAGATACATCTCTACGAAGTTTATCCGCATAGCTCTTCTGGCGAGCATGAGCTTCCTGAATCTTCGCCTTAGCGACGGTGATCTTCTCATTTGTCACCTCGATCATCTCTGGCCCCTCTATCAGTCGTTCGCCCACCTGATCCCAGCAGATTGGGGCGCGACACTTCCTACCATACAACATCTCAAAAGGTGCACACTTGATGCTAGCGTGCCAGCTGTTGTTGTATGTAAACTCCACTAAAGAGATATAATCATCCTGGTTTCCTGACCACTCTAGAGCACACACCCGCAGCATGTCCTCCAATGTCGGAATGGTGTGTTCTGATTGTCCGTCGGTCTGAGGATGAAAGGCTGTGCTAAGCTTAAGTCTGGTGCCCCTAGCTTTCTGCAAACTCTGCTAGAAACATGACGTGAAACGAGGATCTCTGTCAGAAATGATTTTTGATGGGGTAACATGCAGTCTCATGATCTCCTTCTGAAATGTATCTGCCAATTTGCTGACCGGATGCTTCTTGTGGATTGGCAGAAAATGTGAAGATTTGGTCAATCTATCAAAAATAACCCAGATGGCGTCATACTTCTTCTGAGTCACAGGAAGACCAGTAACAAAATCCATGGTGATTTTTTCCCACTTCCATATTAGAATATCTAGTGGTTGTAGTAAACCACTAGCTCTCTAGTGTTCGATCTTAACCTGCTGGCAGATCATACACTTGGAAATGAAGGTGGCAACATCTTGTTTCATACCACTCCACCAGAAATGCTGTTTGATGTCTTGGTACATCTTGGTAGAACCAGGATGTAAGGTAAATGGAGAGCTGTGAGCTTCAGTCAGCAAAACTTCCCTAAGTGTAGAGTCATGAGGAACAACTAGTCTAGTGCCCTGCCATAAGATACCATCATCATCAACACGAAACTCCACCTGCTGATCAAGGTTCTGGATGATAGCCGAAATCTCACCATCATCTTTCTGAGCTTCCTTGATCCTAGAATGTAAGTCTGGTTCCTCTCTAAGATTCGCCCAGTAACCATGTCGTCCTTGTACACAAAACTCAATGTCAGTCATCTCCATGTCACGGATGATCTCTTTAGCAATCCATATGCCAACAATCATACCCGACCTTCTGCTTAGAGCATCTTCCACCACATTCGCCTTACCAGGATGATACTGAATGTTGGTGTCGCAATCCTTCAGTAGCTCTAACCATCTTCTCTGTCTCATGTTTAGTTCCTTCTGGGTGAAGATGTACTTGAGACGCTTGTGATCTGTGAAGATGTCACATGATTCACCATACAAATAATGCCTCCAGATCTTCAACGCGAAAACAACTGCTGCGAGCTCCAAATCATGAGTAGGATAGTCTTCTTCATATGGTTTAAGCTGCCGTGATGCGTTTGCAATAACTTTCCTATGTTGCATGAGAACACAACCTAGACCCTTTACTAAAGCGTCACTATAGTTTTGAAATCCACCTGATCGAGATGGGAGAGTAAGAATAGGTGCAGTCACTAACTTCTACTTAAGATCTTTGATAGGTGTGTAAACACCCATCTTTTCTACCACTTAATTACAATAATAACCGGACCAAAACGTGTATTTTATGTCTTTTATGTCGGAATTATGCGTGGTTTGTGTTTTTGTTGTGATTTAGGACGATGAGGTGAAAAGTGGAGAAAACACGGGAATTCACGGGCATTTACGGATTTTTATTGAAGAAAAAGATGAAAAGACGAAGTCAAGAAGTCAAGAGTGCAAAAAGAACGGAAGTCCAAGACCAATTCTGAAGATTTATCGAATAAAAAGTCAAAAGACGGAAGTTACTTAAAGCCGAGGAACTCAAGTCTTATTTATCAAAGAATTAAAAGTCAAGTCCAAAGAAATCCCGAGCCAAAAGTCGCTAAAGTCCAAGATTAAAGAAGATTTGAAGGCTTAAGGACTAATGGCGCAATTAACAAAAAGATTAAAGAAGAGGAGGGACCTAAGCATGCAATTAAGGAAGAAAGGAAGGAGGGGAGGAAGCTTCCTCTAAGCTCCTCCCTAATCCCCTATATATAGTCATTAGCTAATTACTTTTCATTTTGTTGGCTAGATTGACAAACTAGTTCTTCCACCTTTATTTTATGCACCTTTAATTACTTGTCATTTAAATACATGTTTTGCACCTTTAATTACCTTTAATTTCAAGTAAGTGTCTCTTTTAATTACTTGCACCTTTACTTTATCTTGTTAATCTTCTTCTACCTTTCTTTAATTTACACGTTTTTATCTTGTTAAGTTGTTTAAAGATTTTATTTTTATGCTTTTGATTGTTTTAAATCTCTTATTTTCATAGCTTATTTGATTTATTTTCAAGTTTATATAGTTTTTACAAAAGTTATTTTTATATATAAAGTTGTTTTTCTTAAAGTTTATCTTTTTCGTGTCTTAAAAGTTGTTAACTTTCAGTTTCGTAGCTTATTTTTACACGGTTTTAACTAAGTTTTTCGTCTAGTGCTTATTAGATTCATAGCTTATTTTCCTAGCTTATTTCCATTTCCTTTTGCCGTATTCCGATTGGGGTCAATCGGAAAAGGGTTTATCTTTCCGATTGGCATGATCAGAAAAGGGTTTTGACATTCCTATCTGTATTCCGATTGGGGGAATTTATCTACATTCCGATTGGTGGACATCTTGGTATTCCGATCAGCAAGGTTTTGATCATTCCGATCAAAGGTAAGTTCTACATTCCGATCGGATAAGGTGACAATATTCCGATGGGTATTTTAGTCCTTATTCCGATCTAGTTTGATTCTTCACATTCCGATCGAGGTGTTAGTTGGTATTCCGATCGTGGGTAAGGTGACAGCTATTCTAATCAGTGATTCCGATTAACATTCCGACCAGGTCCATCCATATTCCGATCAAGGTAAGGCAAACATTCCGATCTGAAGGTGTGGGTTATTCCGATTGGGTGAGTGACAGCATTTCGATTTGGGGCCGGCCATCATTCCGATCTGAGGTGAGCCTGATCGGAATATATTCCGATTGGGGAATTTTTCTTATTTTGTCTTGTTTAATTTTTAGTTTACGTTTTTAATATTTGTCTAATTTTAATTTCCGTCACGCTTCTATTTTTAGTCAATTTAATTAATTTACTTTCCGTCACGTTTTTAAATATCGCACCTTTCTTTTTAATTAGATTTAGATTTTTATACTTGCCCTTTACTTTAACGACATTTACTTTTAAGTCTTGCACATTTAAATTTAAAACCAACCAAAAATATTTGTTCCACCAAAATAAAATTGAGTCACATAGATAACTAATATCAATTCGATTAGACATACATCAACGAATCTTTCTACTGGCCAAAAGCCAGTTATTAAATGGCGCCGCTGCCGGCTCTTTTCGTTAAGATCAACAGTTTTCTGTGAGAGACACGTTACTTTTTGAGATCCGTTCACTTGTGAACGTTACTTTTCTTGCATAAAAAAATTCCAAAAACTCATAAAAATTAAAAATTGATTAAAAAAAAAAAAAAAAAAAAAAAAACCATAAAAATTAAAAATTTCAAAAATCCAAAAAGATTTTATCTTTATTGTGTATATATATTGTCTTTGTGTTTGGTTTTGGTTTTGTTTTCTTTTGCATTTTCAGGTGTATGCGTACTAGATCTTCTAATTATCAAGAGCCCGAGCCTCAAGAAGATTTAGATATGGCAGGTGTTAACAACAACAACATCCCACCGAACCTGAATAATAATAATAACAACAATGCTCTTCCACAGCCCGATCTTCGGACCATGGAGGAACTTTGTCAACCAACCATGTTTGGACGAGGAGGACCGATTGCACCGATGCAAATCAACGCTCCTGAGTTTTCGTTGAAGCACCACATGATTCAGCAAGTACAAACAAACCCTTTTAGAGGATTGCCTGATGATGATGCCAACAAACACCTCGACAAGTTCATTACAATCACCCAAAGCATGAAGTTGGTTGGGGCCACTATGGATGAACTTCGCCTACAACTCTTTCCACACACTTTATTACATCATGCCGAGAAATGGTTTGATCGTCTCCCGAAGAATTCTATTCACACTTGGGATGACATGACTCAACGCTTTTTGTCGCGCTACTTTCCACCATCCATGGTCACAAGCCTTCGCAATCAAATCAGCGGTTTCATGCAAGACCCTGATGAATCTCTTTTCGACGCTTGGGAGCGATATAATGTCTTGATCGATAGATGTCCAAACCACAACATGCTCCCTGTGACCTTAATTGATACTTTCTACAACGGTTTGACTTTTCGAGATCGTGATACGATTAATGCAGCCGCCGGTGGCACATTCATGAAAAGGAGACCCGAGGAGTGTAGAGAGCTTATTGAGAACATGACTACTCACCACAAAAACTGGGATTCCTCTGCTTCTTCAAGGAACAATCCGAGAGTCAATGTTTCCTCTACCTCAGCAAACCCTGATATGACCGAACTCACCCGTGTGCTGACTGAAATGAGCTGAAGTATGCAACTCTTGGCTTCAAACCAACAACAACAACAAGTTAAAGCTGTTGCTACTCTTTGTGAAACATGCGGCGGTCCTCACTCATACACTGATTGTCCTTCGACACAAGGAAATCCGAAAAATGTGTATGCAGCTTATGGTAATTATTCACCAGAAAATTACCAAGCTAGACAACAAGGGGATAGAAATCTGCTGAGTTACCGATCCAACAACTACCTTTCACCCGGTTTTTCTCCTCAAAACCAAAACCCCGCTAACAACTACACTAGAAGCCACCAAATCCCACCAAGAGCTTCTAATCCTTATCACCCACCCGCCCAACAAACCCCACCCGTTAATCCCGATGTTGAGACCATAATGAGAACCCAAGGTGAGCAAATTAAGAACCTGCAGAGCCAAATTATCAATCTGAAAGGAGATATCACAAAGCAAGGAAATGAGATAAGATCCGAGCTTCGAGATAACACTCAATCCTCCTTCAGCAATCAAACCAATGATTTGAAGAATATGCTTGCTAGTTTCTTGCCCGCCGCTCAACCTTCTTCTTCAAGTTCTCTACCTTCAAACACCGTCACTAATCCGCGAGCCAATGTGAGTGCTATTACTACTCGTAGTGGAGTCACCATCGTAGGACCACCAATCCCACCACCATCATCTACACCTCCTCCACCACCATTTATCCCTACTCCTCCTACACATAGTATTAGTGCACCATTACCGTCTCCGCCTCGACGTGATGAAGTTTCCACAAATGACCCTTCAACATCTCAACCTTTACCTACATCTGCACCTTCACCACCCAAACCCAATATCCCTTATCCCTCTCGTTTAGGCAAGTCCAAAATGCTACCCAAGGAGGACTCCGAAGTGTCACGCTATGTGAAGATGATTTCTCAAATGAACTTCAACATTAGCTTTCTTTAAGCACTTGTCCACATGCCCAAATTTGTTAAAGCATTTAGGGAATTGCTTAACAAGAAGGAGAAGCTGATTGAACTCGCCAACACACGATTAAACGAAAACTGCTCTGCAGTTATTCTTAAAGAACTTCCGGAAAAGCTTGGAGATCCCGGTCGTTTCGTGTTGCCCTGCGTGTTCAACAAAACTGAAGAATTTACTGCCCTTGCTGATCTCGGGGCTAGTATTAATTTGATGCCACTGAGTGTTTGGAAAACACTATCATTGCCCGACCTCACTCCAACAAAGATGACTCTTGAACTTGCAAATCGCACTCTCGCTTACCCTGTTGGTATAGCCGAAGACGTGTTCATTAAAGTTGGCGCATTTACTTTCCCGGTCGACTTTGTCGTAGTTGATTATGAAATGGACCCTCGTATTCCTTTAATACTTGGTCGGCCATTCTTGAGAACCGGACGAGCTTTAGTGGATGTTGCCGAAGGTGAGTTAATCTTAAGAGTAGGGGATGATGCACAAGTTTTCAAAATGGGGAAGCTTACTAGTACAACTTTTGGAGGCCGAGAATCAGTGAATATGATTAATGTGCTCGATGACTTTACCGTCTCCGACAATCCTCTATTCGACTCTTGCATCGATAATCCACTTTTTCATGATGATGTGGATGATTCTCTCCCTACTTTCGAAGCTTCTCCCATTTATGATTCTCCACCGGTCTTCGATGCTTATGATGATGATGATTCTAGCTCAGACTCGGATGATTTTGATTGTACTTCTGAGTATCCCGAGCGGCCCACTTTCGATGATTTTGATGAGTCTGATACTCTCTCGAGCGATTCTTCACATGATGAAGATCCTCCGCCATCACTCGATCCTACTTTGGACGATTATTCATTTGAGGAAGATTTCTCTGAATTTCTCAACACATACTTCCCTCATGAGAGTGATGCTCCTCCTTTGGACTTTGAAGATTATCGTCTTGATCCTACTTTGGATTTGAAGAGTATTTTGTCCAAGGAGAAGAAACCGGTCGACACCGAAATCCGTTGCACGTATGATTTGACACCTCTTTGTCCCCCTTCTGAGGACGAGGTTGTGCTTCTTTGCGGATCTTCTTCACACTCGGCTGAGCCGGAGTGCTATTTTCCCCTGAAGGAAAAGGTGTTCGACCCCGGTATTGAAGTCTTTAAGCCATCTCAGTATCCACCTGATGAAATAAAAGGAAAAATCTTTGGAACCATTGAAGACATGCTTGCATCGCTTCATACTTGCTTCCACCGTGCTCCATCGCTGCTTAAGGGAACCCTGCCACTTTTCTTTTGGCTTGCCTTGTTCGCCTTAAGCTCTTGCTTATTGATGGATGAAAACTATGTCTTTGATCCTGGTGGATTTGTTTCATGCTTTTTCCGTTGATGATCAAGGTCGAGTCAGGCTCACGACTCGGTTAACAAAAACCAAGCGCTTCTTGGGAGGCAACCCATGCATCTATCTTTTCGCTTTCTTTACCATAAGTGTAGGGGGGACCCTTTTGGTTTGCTATTTCCTCTCCTCACTTCTTAATCAGGGATTCGAGCTTCAATGATCCACTCTTGATGATTCTTGACGACCCGTGATTCCGTGTTCTACTTCTTCCCGGTTCTATCCTAAACTCTTTTCGATTCACTAATTTATATTTTCTCAATATTAAAATAGGAATCTCTTTAGTGGTCTTTTCCTTAGCAAGATTTAAACAAAGTGCACAATGTCCTAAGTGTAGGGGAGCTAACTCCCACATGCTTAAACATTGAGGACAATGTTTATCTTAAGTGTAGGGGGGACTTCTATCGAAGTTAAGTGGTCTTTTCCTTGTATTTGTCCTCATTTTAACCGGAAAATCAATTTTTCGACATTTTTCAAAATTTTTGATCTATTTTGGCCTATTAGTTTTTACCTTTGTATAGTTATTTTCTTTCTTTGTTAGAATAAATCTTTGAATAAGTGGTTTTAATTTTCAAACGTTGTGAATTTTTTGACTCAATCCGAGTTTACTCTAGCTAGTATCCTTAACGTGTTTAAGTCAAGTTTTTCTAGGCTTTTATATAGGGAACTATAAAACGCGAAAGTCTTAACTCTCACGGGTTAAGAACAAGAACTTTTCGCAAGTTCCTATAATTGATCCTAGAGAGTCGTTTATCAAGGGAACTTTAAGATGCGACTTCTAAACTTGAAAGAGTCTAAGAATTTGCAAGATCCTATAGGCGACTCGAAAACCCAAAACTTTGATTTAATAGGCTAAGTATCCACGAGTCTCATTACTTGAGATTTTAAACTGTGGAGAACGAGAGATGATAGAGTCAATTATAAGTTCGGTATTCTTTCGTGAATTTATGTGAGTTAATTATAAGCCTATTCTCCCATCGCTTGCTAATAAATTTATCTGCTAATAAATAAGGTTGTACGATTTGAAAAGTTACTTAGCTTCTAGCCCCCGATCGTTTAGAAGTTGCTCGGTATGGATTAGAGTTCATAGCCAAGGCATAACTTATTGAAGCGGGACGCGAAGATTGGCGAGTCCGAAAAGGCCCTAACAAGGCATGAGGGCTATGTTTTGTTGCTAAAGATCCAAAGTGATGTGAAGAATCATTTATCGAAAATCAATATGAAGGATCGAGACACACGACGTAAAGCAAAACTCCCCAAAAGTCATGGAGAAGTGTATCCGAAAAGACCCTAACAAGGTATGAGGATAAATAGATCCAAGTCATAAAAGGAGGCGGATCGTTGTATATCAAAATCCAAAATAAAGATTGGAGAAAAATGAAGAAGTTTTGGTCCAAGTATGAATCTCTCAAAAAGTTCAAGTGAAGAAATTCCAATTATGAAGAGAAGACCATTATTTCATGAACGTCTCTCAAGATTTGAAGTATGAAGTCGCTGCCAAATATCGGTCCGAGAAAGGTCTCAAATCGCGAAGCGAGTTATGCCAAGATATGAACTCTATGAGGTCCCGAGAAGCAGTTTTAAAAGATTTGGTCCTTTAGCTAACTATTGATTAAATCGTTCACTTTATTTTCAGACTAAATAACTATCGAAATAAGTCAAACAATGCATCCTCGTGATCATTCAAGACAACAATAAAATATAAGAGATACCCATAGGAATAAGGGAGTCTAAGTGAATAATTGGCCCACATGAGTTCGTGTTAGTTTACTAACTTATAATAACAATGATCTCGTTTTTAAGCTTGGTTTGGAGAAAGTGAAAAGTTGAGGATGATGATTATTCATGACATTTTCAAAACCCAAGGTATGCTTTTAATTTCTTTGCTTAGCATTTTTTTATAATTTTCTATCTCTTTAATAAAGGCCAACGTGGATTGATTATGATGAAAAGTGTAAACATGCTTTGTAACTAATGCATTGCGTGAGGACATTGCAATGGTCAAGTGTAGGGGATTTGATAGGTGTGTAAACACCCATCTTTTCTACCACTTAATTACAATAATAACCGGACCAAAACGTGTATTTTATGTCTTTTATGTCGGAATTATGCGTGGTTTGTGTTTTTGTTGTGATTTAGGATGATGAGGTGAAAAGTGGAGAAAACACGGGAATTCACGGGCATTTACGGATTTTTATTGAAGAAAAAGATGAAAAGACGAAGTCAAGAAGTCAAGAGTGCAAAAAGAACGGAAGTCCAAGACCAATTCTGAAGATTTATCGAAGAAAAAGTCAAAAGACGGAAGTTACTTAAAGCCGAGGAACTCAAGTCTTATTTATCAAAGAATTAAAAGTCAAGTCCAAAGAAATCCCGAGCCAAAAGTCGCTAAAGTCCAAGATTAAAGAAGATTTGAAGGCTTAAGGACTAATGGCGCAATTAACAAAAAGATTAAAGAAGAGGAGGGACCTAAGCATGCAATTAAGGAAGAAAGGAAGGAGGGGAGGAAGCTTCCTCTAAGCTCCTCCCTAATCCCCTATATATAGTCATTAGCTAATTACTTTTCATTTTGTTGGCTAGATTGACAAACTAGTTCTTCCACCTTTATTTTATGCACCTTTAATTACTTGTCATTTAAATACATGTTTTGCACCTTTAATTACCTTTAATTTCAAGTAAGTGTCTCTTTTAATTACTTGCACCTTTACTTTATCTTGTTAATCTTCTTCTACCTTTCTTTAATTTACACGTTTTTATCTTGTTAAATTGTTTAAAGATTTTATTTTTATGCTTTTGATTGTTTTAAATCTCTTATTTTCATAGCTTATTTGATTTATTTTCAAGTTTATATAGTTTTTACAAAAGTTATTTTTATATATAAAGTTGTTTTTCTTAAAGTTTATCTTTTTCGTGTCTTAAAAGTTGTTAACTATCAGTTTCGTAGCTTATTTTTACACGGTTTTAACTAAGTTTTTCGTCTAGTGCTTATTAGATTCATAGCTTATTTTCCTAGCTTATTTCCATTTCCTTTTGCCGTATTCCGATTGGGGTCAATCGGAAAAGGGTTTATCTTTCCGATTGGCATGATCAGAAAAGGGTTTTGACATTCCTATCTGTATTCCGATTGGGGGGAATTTATCTACATTCCGATTGGTGGACATCTTGGTATTCCGATCAGCAAGGTTTTGATCATTCCGATCAAAGGTAAGTTCTACATTCCGATCGGATAAGGTGACAATATTCCGATGGGTATTTTAGTCCTTATTCCGATCTAGTTTGATTCTTCACATTCTGATCGAGGTGTTAGTTGGTATTCCGATCGTGGGTAAGGTGACAGCTATTCCAATCAGTGATTCCGATTAACATTCCGACCAGGTCCATCCATATTCCGATCAAGGTAAGGCAAACATTCCGATCTGAAGGTGTGGGTTATTCCGATTGGGTGAGTGACAGCATTCCGATTTGGGGTCGGCCATCATTCCGATCTGAGGTGAGCCTGATCGGAATATATTCCGATTGGGGAATTTTTCTTATTTTGTCTTGTTTAATTTTTAGTTTACGTTTTTAATATTTGTCTAATTTTAATTTCCGTCACGCTTCTATTTTTAGTCAATTTAATTAATTTACTTTCCGTCACGTTTTTAAATATCGCACCTTTCTTTTTAATTAGATTTAGATTTTTATACTTGCCCTTTACTTTAACGACATTTACTTTTAAGTCTTGCACATTTAAATTTAAAACCAACCAAAAATATTTGTTCCACCAAAATAAAATTGAGTCACATAGAGAACACAAGTTTTTCAATTCGAAGAGGTTGGTACAACGAATCTTTTTAACCTGAGTAAAACCAAGTTATTAATCTTCAAATCTCTTCTCTCGTTCCTCAGTCCAAACGAATTTCTCACCCTTTCTCATCAACTTAGTCAAAGGTATGGCCAGCCGTGAAAAGTTCTAAACAAACCTACGGTAGTAGCCACCTAAACCCAGAAAACTTCTGACCTCGGTTATAGATGTAGGTCTCGTCCATTTGGTGATAGCTTCAACCTTTGAACGATCTATGGTGATCCCCTCTGTAGATACAATATGGCATAGCACCTTGCTTAACTAGAATTCACACTTGGAGAATTTGGCATACAGCTGCTTCTGACGAAGAATCTGCAAGACTATACGAAGGTGTTCCTCATGTTCCTCCTTGTATTTGGAGAAAATCAGGATGTCATCAATAAAGACAATAACGAACTTGTCCAGAAACTCATGGAAGACACGGTTCATCAAATTCCTGAAGACTGCTGGAGCATTTGTGAGTCCGAATGGCGTGACTACGAATTCGTAGTGTTCATAACGTGTACGGAAAGTAGTCTTGGAGATGTCCTGCTCTTTAACCCATAATTGATGGCGCCCTGAAGTTGATCAAAAAGGTCATCAATACGCGGCAAAGGATAACGGTTCCTGATCGTGATCTTGTTCAGCTCACGATAATCTATACACAAACGCATGTTGCCGTCTTTCTTCTTCACAAATAGTACCGGTGCACCCCATGGCGATGCACTGGGACGGATGAAACCTCGCTCCAGAAGTTCCTACAGCTGATCTTTTAACTCCTTAAGCTCAATGGGAGCCATGCGATAAGGAGCCTTGGAAATTTGCTCTGCACCTGGAATGAGCTCAATTCCAAACTCGACTTCACGAACAGGTGGTATGCCTGGAAGTTCATCAGGGAATACATCAGGAAATTCTGACACAATAGGCGGATCTTGGAATGATGGAGACTCGGCAGTAATGTCATGAATATTGGCTATCAAGCCCTGATAGTCGTGTGCTAGTAATGCACGCGCCTCCATGGATGAAATAATTTGTACAGACCTCCCTGGCTAAAAACCATGGTGTATGTACTATGGAGATTTAACATTACCGAAGATTACCCGATATGTGTGGCAATCTATAGTTTCCTGGTGTTTGGATAACCATTCAATGCCCAAAATCAAGTCAAAATCGCACATGTCCAAAGGAAGTGCGTCAACTCTGCAGATTCTATCATCAAACTCTAGGGGAAGATCTATGTACACCTGGGTGATTCGTAAAGAGTCCCTAAGCGGCGTGGAAATTCATGAGGCATTATCTAATGGCATAGGGGAAATCCTAACACGTACAGCAAAAGCAGTAGATACGACTGAATGTGTCGCTTAAGTATCAAATAAAAGACATGCTTCCAGACCATTCATAAAGATATTTCCAGTGATGGTACCTGAAGTCTTGTTCGCCTGATCTCTAGTAGTAGTGAACACGCGACCAGAAGTAGGAGGTGGCTTGGAGTCGGCATGTCCAAAGGTGCCTTCTATCTCAACCTGGCGACAATCCCTCTGCTGATGGCCTTGTTGGCCACACTTGAAACAACCACCAGTGTTGGAGCATTTGTGAGTCCAAATGGCATGACTACGAACTCGTAGTGTCTATAACGTGTACGCAAAGCAGTCTTAGAGATGTCCTACTCTTTAAACCGTAACTGATGTTTGTCGGGCCTCAGATCGATCTTTGAGAAGTACTTGGCTCCCTGAAGTTGATCGAAAAGGTCATCAATATGCGGCAAAGGATAACGGTTCCTGATCGTGATCTTGTTCAGTTCAGATAGTCTGTACACAAACGCATGTTGCCGTCTTTCTTCTTCACAAATAGTATCGGTGCACCCGATGGCGATGCACTGGTACAGATGAATCCTCACTCCAAAAGTTCTTGTAGCTGGTCTTTTAATTCCTTAAGCTCAATGGGAGCCATGCGGTAAGGAGCCTTGGAAATTGGCTATGCACCTGGAATGAGCTCAATTCCAAACTCGACTTCATGAACAGGTGGTATGCCCGGAAGTTCATCAGGAAATACGTCAGTAAATTCTGACACAATAGGCTGATCTTGGATCGATGGAGACTCGACAGTAATGTCATGAATATTGGCTATGAAGCCCTGACAGCCGTGTGATAGTAAAGCATGCGCCTTCATTGATGAAATAATTTGCACAGAGTTCCCTGGCAGAAAACCATTGTGTATGTACTCTGGAGATTTAAAATCACCGAAGATAACCTGATATGTATGGCAGTCAATAGTTGCCTGGTGTTTGGATAACCAGTCCATGCCCAAAATCAAGTCAAAATCGCACATGTCCAAAGGAAGTGCGTCAACTCTGCGGATTCTATCATCAAATTCTAGGGGGGATCTTTGTACACATGGGTGATTCGTATAGAGTCCCTAAGTGGCATGGAAATGCATAAGGCATTATCTAATGGCATAGGAGAAATCCTAACACGTACAGAAAAAGCAGTAGATACGACTGAATGTGTCGCTCTGGTATCAAACAAAACACATTCTGCCAGACCATTCATAAAGAGATTCCCAGTGATGGTACCTGAAGTCTTGTTCACCTGATCTCTAGTAGTAGTGAACACGCGACCAGAAGTAGGAGGTGGATTGGAGTCGGCATGTCCAGAGGCACCTTCTATCTCACCCTGGCGACAATCCTTCTGCTGATGGCCTTGCTGGCCACACTTGAAACAACCACTAGTACCTCGGCGACAAACACCAGAATGTCTGCGCGAACAAGTAGGACATATAGGATGCGTGAATCCTCCAACAGGCGTCCTTGCTAGCTGCGAGCCTGTTTTTGGATTACATGCATGAGACATGATCATGGAACATAAGTATGATTACATAGAAGGTTTAATTGATTACCAGATTAAGCAAAACAGTTAGGCTACGAACCTCTGCGGTCCTGGTCCCTTCCGTTGCCATTGCTCCTAAATATGAGCGCTGGAGTGTCAGAATAATGAAACATACGCAGTTTAATAATAAAGAAGGTAAATGTAGGGACCTGCTGCTGTTGGCATTATTACGGTAATTGTCATTACCGCTACGCCTATCTGAAGCAGAACGATCATTGGACTGACCGTTTCCCTTATATAACTGTTGGTGAGTAGCCGGGGGCTTCCGGTCCTTAGTCTTCTGTCTGAAGCATCTCAAGCTTACGGGCTGCATCGGCCACTTGTGCCACTGTAGTGAAAGTATCACATACCAAGCTGTTGGCGACCGAAGTACGAAGAGCCCAGCAAAACTTCTCAGCTTGCTCCGCAGCTGTTCCAGCTGCTGCTCCCAGAAAACCAGCCAAACGGAGAAACCTCTGCATAAACTCATTGTTTTTTTCACCAGCAACCTGTCGAATGTTGTGGTAGTCTCTCTTGAGTTTCTCCTGCTCAGCATGTGGAAAGTACTGGTTAAGGAAGAGCTCCTTAAACTAGTCCCATGTCAGCTGTGCAACCCAATAATCACCACCGTTCGACTGCTTGACTGACTTCCACCACTGCATCACATCACCTACAAACTTAGAGCAAGCCAGTCTTGCCTTGAAGACACCATCACAACCCATCGCATCGAATATCTTCTCGATGTAAGAAATCCAAGCTTCAGCCTCGTTGGGGCTGTCAGTCTGCTCAAACGAACAGGGTCTCTACTTGTTGAATCGCTCCGACCAAGTCATGAGGGTAACAGGTGGAGGATGTGGAAGATTGTTGTTGTTGTTTTGATTGCCATGAGCCTGGATTCCGCATGAACTTCGTCCCTGATTTCATTACGAAGTTGGGGAAGGAGGGCTTGCAGAGTTGCATTGACAACTGCAGCCAAATCTGGAGCATTGCGTGGGTTCACCATCTGACAGTTTAAAACAACAAAATGCAACATAAATGATAAATCTGAAACGAGATGAACATAAAAAAATGCATGAACAATGTATAAATCAATGAAGCATTTTATAATGCATGAAACAATGGAAAATTCATGATGCAGTTTATAAACTTTTGTATGCACGAGAGTGAACGCCTATGGTCAGTTCACCCAAAACAAAAGACATCGAGGGGACGCTTATGGGTCGGTCCCAAAGTTAATAGTTTCGATAAAAGCACATACGACTAAATAGGGCCAGTCTTGTACCAACCATTACTTAGTCATAAACCTGCTACAATGATATGAATGCATGAAATAAGATGAAAATGAATGAATGCATGAAAACCAACTGTCAGTTCTAGGAAGACGTTGGTGACTACCCGTAAGTCACAGGTCATGTTTTACAGAGCTACACATAGAAACCTAGGGCTCTGGTACCATAATTATAACACCCCATTTGTTAAGATAGAGTGCTACAGTAAATTATGGTGTGTCATCAAAGCATGCAAGGTAAATGTCTAAACATTTATGACAATAAAAGGAAATACTAGAAACAAACATGGGTAATCCAAGTAACTCCCACACAAGCAAGTATAAGTACTGTAAAGGAAAGGACAAAACAATGTTCAAATGAAGTAAAGTATGATAATGCAGAAATAAATGCATAAAGTAAGGAAGGCGGGATAACTTCCATCCGAATGCACATTGTCTTAAAATCCTACTTGCGGCCTTGGGTACCTGCCATTTGGGAACATGGAAAAGTAGAAAACTGAGCATAACGCTCAGTGCACGGATATACAATAAAGCATGGAAAGACATGAAATATGAAAGCATATAAAGAGCATAAAGCATGAATAGCAGCGTAAATGAATAACTCCTGGGAAAACCTAGGCATATAACATGATTAACTGATTTTAATTCTGAAAATATAGCTTATGTTTACTTGTGAAATCTGTATTAGTTTACTGTACCAAAATAGCCAATATAGGTCATGAGGTCAACAACGTGCATGAATACATAGAGGGGTGACCTCGTCATGTAATTAGAGGGGATGCCTCTAATTATACTGGTTTGGGTAGGAGGAATCAACTCCTTGTGAAGGATGCAAGGCACACACCACATTCACCATGAAATCCTGACTGAAACTTGTAACTAGGATGCACCCATACGCCCCACATGATAACATAGATAATAATAATGGCCAAATAACTGAAAGGGACGCCACGAGATATCACTCCGCCGTGGTGAATTCATAACACTAGTGCCTCTAGTGTTATAGTTATGGTACCTCCATAACTAGGTGAAACTGGTCATGCATGTATATGGCTAAGGTAACTAATAACATAAGCATTTAAATATGTAACTATTGGGAAAAAAGTTGGTTGTATACGGGAAATCCTAATAAAGGAAGAGATTATCCTTACTGAAGGACGGGAATCCGTACCTTATGTCCTGTAGAAGCTAACAAAAACGCTGAAGAAACTGCTCCGCCTTGACGGATAATACTACATAAGAATTTGGATGTGTATGAGTTGTCTGAATTACATGTGTTTTACTGGTTCTGAGTGTTCTTAGCTTATTATACTTATTTTGTAATGTTTTACTGTTTACTGTAGTTATTCTGATGTTCTATTACGTATTATTCATGTATTAGTGTATTATAATACTTGTATTGTAATACTAAATAACTTTCTAAAAATAGCAGGTTTCCTAAAATAGTAAGTTTCCAAAAATAGAAAGTTTCCAAAAATAGTAAGTTTCTATAATTAGAAAATAAGCTGGATTATTAAGTAAAGTAAAGCTTAATTAATGAATACAAGTCATGGTTTATAGCTTATTAATTAAATAAGTGGTTAATTAATTAAACTATATCTTATAAGGAATTTAATTAAAATACATGTTTTAATTAAATTGAGCTAGATAAAAGACCTTAGGTTATACAAGTAATATTAATTTAATATTTAACCTAAGTCATTAATTTAATTAAATTAAAAAGTCTAGTAATTAATTTAATTAAATTTATTTCCCGATTTTAATATTTCCCGAAACACGAGTCCATGTTTTAAAAATTAACCCGAGCCCGTACCCCTTGGACAGTGGCTAACTGGCCTAGCCGGTTGACACTGTCAGTGTCTTTTTCCCACTGGCCGAGCCACGGCTAGCCGCTGCCTGACTCGGTTCCCACCGGTTGGCCACCGGTTCACACTGGTTCAACCCCGTTCCCCTTGTTTGTTGTTCGGTTCCCACTGTTAGCACCAAAAGCCCCACCGAGACCCTATTGGTCTCGGTAGGCACTCGATCCAAAGCAAAACCACACCCCGACCTCGAGTCGGGGTACCCTTGTGTAGTCCGAGCCAAAACCAACCAAGCCGAGCCCTTTGAGGGTCTTGATGGTGGTGATGAAGACAAGCCGAGAGCTTTTGCTCTCGGTTGTGGGTCTCGGCCGAAGCAGAAACAACACCAAACACCCTATTAATCACGTTTTAATTAATCCCACATGTTTTATTTACTTGTTTTTAAGATTAATTAAATAATAATAATCAAGAATTCACAAAAGAATTAAAAAGAAAAGTGAGTGTTTGATTTACCGAACACGTGGAAGAAAGGATTAAGAACACGATCACGTACACACAATTAATCAATAACCAAATCATCCGGATCGTCCTTGTGGTTTGATGTGGCCTGCGCCAAGAGACACAAAGGAGGCAAGGGAAAACTTTTCTTTAAACCTAAAATTATGTTTATGTTTTCCTGTGTTTTGTTTAACATGGATTTTAAGTTGGGTCATGGGCCAAGCCCACCTTTTCCTTCTCTCTTGTCTTAGCTGCGTCATATGCGGCCCATAAAGGGAAACCCGTAGCTTTTCCCGAGACAATTTGTTTACGTGTTCATACGTGTTTTATTATTGTGTATTTAATACGTCGTTATCGTAATACATTTATAATATATACGTAAGTGCGTGTCAATTAATATCGTGATGCGTGAAATATATTATAAATGGGAAGTTTTAAATTTATCGTATTTTTGTATGCTCACTGTTCATGGTATTTTGTTGCGGGTTTTACAATTTGTGTATCGAGTCATCTACCGAAGACACACAAGCACCCATTTCTTGATGTCATGATTATGCGAGAGTTTGTAATCTGAATTGGAATTGAAATGAAGATGCTTGTTATTTATAAGATGCAAAACTTTGATTCCAAATTAATAGTATCGTATTTGTCGGGATATGCGATCGTTTAACCATCGAAAATGCGTGAGCCTATCGGGGGCACACACTCAATAGGAGAATACACTTTAATTATACGTTTTATTATTTATAGTTAAACGTTTAATCAAAACTTCCCTTGTTTATTTAAATAACAATAGTTAAATTAATTACGTGTTTAATTAATTTATCGTGAACGGGTATTAAATTTAAGGGACTAAAAATCAGCTCTAGAAAATCCATGGGTGCCCTACTCGGCCGAAATTCCCTTAAGGATTCTAGAAGATTTTTTGTTTAATTATTAAGATAAATATTTACCTTAAGTAAGGTTTCTTGGAATAGGAAACAAATAATTTTGAGGATGTGGAGAGGCTATATAAACACAACCCCTCACCTCATAAAATTCGTCTTATTCCTTCCTTTGGTCGACTAAAACCGATTGGCCAAACCAAAGAAACCAGATAAATTACATTAAACCCTAAATCACCTAAAATGTAAACCTTTGCAAGATCGACTGTCTTTTGGTACTCCATTGTGAAGTTTCTAAACCTTACATTAAACTCTTGATACTCTTGTCAAGGTTTTAGTCTTTCTTTTATTCCCCTTGTTGGTTCGACTTAACCTAAAACCTAATTAGGGTTTTGGGTGATTTTCTACTATCATCTTGTAACGTCTATAAACCGATCCTTACGTAATCCCACTTAGGGTTTTGGATCTAGGGTTTCTAGTTACAAGATATATACACAAGTTGTTCGAGAAGTGAAGTTACTACAAGCATCGTAGTGATTATTCGTTTCACGTGTCGTGTAAGCAAACACTAGAGAGGGTAATTTAACCGTTAAGTTCAAGATTAAGATAAAGATGCATTAATTGATTTATTCAATTAATTAAAGGTTGGTTTTGTATTGTTTTTTATGTGCTTAATTATGTATGTTATACTAGATCTATTCTGCTGTGTAATCGTAGTTAATGGTTTAACTAGTATTCTTAAATCCCAACAGTGGCATCACAAGTCATCGCATGGTATTCATGGGTTACACATAGGATTATCTAATGAAATAATCATCCAAAACTGATAACACAAACTAGTTACATACATAGAATTTTTTGAAATTTCATCATCCAAAAGGAGTTCTACTTCAGTTGATTGGATGACACCAATACAGTTGAAAACAAGTATTGTATCTAGTTTTCTTCTTAATATTTTTTGTGTTAATGATTAATACTAATAGTTACTCTACCATGTTTCAGAAAACCTTGTGTGGAGTCTACAAAAGCCATAGTAAATGAAGATGTAAAGTTCTCTATTTTTGCTCCTTATGATGATCATTATGATGAGTACAAATACTATGTTATGGAAGCTGAAGACCAGCTACAATGGATGTTTGAAGATGAAAAGAATGATCGATTGGAACAACATTGCCAAAGGGAGGAATCAGCTTCTTTAAGGAGGCAAGAAGAGTAACAACAACACCAGAGGGAGGAAGCTGCTTTTTTAAGAAGGAGGCAAGATGAGGAACAACAAAGGTTTGAAGAGGAGGATGATGTTTACGACTCTGAGGAGGAGATAGACGAACAAGAAGATGAGTTCAAAGAGACGTATGATTACGATGAACTTTATCTCTTGTTTGATCGTGAGAAATCTCCCAAGTGAGATTTCTAGAAACTAAATGAATGGAATTATTCTTGTAAAGTTTTCATCTTGTGTTTGATTATACATTAGTCGTTTCAAAGTTTTCATTTTCAGTTTGATTAATAAGCAAAATGTTTGAACAAGAATAAGCAAAAATCATATTCTCATATAAGACAAAATAGTCGTTTTTGGGAAATGTGACACCAAATGGAGTGAATACTTGGAGGACTAGTGAAAATAGATTACAAAGATTTTGGAACAGAAAAATATGCAGTTATTTAAAGGAATAAGCACTTGTTACTATATAAGCACTTAATAAAAATAAAAATAAACTAAAACTCTAATAAAAGTAAACAACAAATGTTCAATCTCCAAATATGCAGTTATACTACAAAATCTTAAGTTGTGCTTGACTAGATAATGCTTAAAAATGAAATAAGTTGAAGCGAACATCTTATAGGCTTAAACACACGAAGTAAAAAAAGTATAACAAGAGAAAAGAAGGAACTATAAACAAGAAAGACAAATAGATCAGATGGTGGGAGACTTTGTGTTGTGTTCGCTGCTTGTGAGTGGTATAAGAATTCTATTATAATTTTTAATTTAATATGGTTTACAACTTATAACAATAAGTTTTTCAAATTAGTATTACTCATATACTTTCATGAAGCGTACACGCCCATTTGACGGGTGATGAAGCTAGTAATAGAAATAAATGAGCATATTTATCCTAATTGTCGCAAATGGTAAAGAAAATTGCCGCCTGACTTGATATATCATTTGTTCAAAAGTGTTGCTATGAACTGGTTGTATATGTAAGTAGTTCTGAACGTGTGAATATAAAATTCAACATTTGACGAACAAAAAGACAAATGATACATTAATGCAAAAATTATTAAAAAAAACACTAACACAAATGAGCAAAGATTTGGTGCTCCTAATAACATTTTAAATCAAAACCAACGTCTAGCTATAACGAACATTCTGCCCACAAAGTTTTTTCTTGTTAAATGCACCCATTATTTACACTGCAGTACCAGAAGGGATCAAGAAGACATCTATAGATACAACTGTTGTAACACCCCACTTTGAAAAATGGACCGTTACATGTAATTATGGCGTGTCATCAAAGCATGCAAGGAAATATGTAAGAAAACGTAGATGACCATAAAGGAAAACCGGAATCAAACATCGGCTCCTAAACATAAACTCAAAAATTTGCTTAAAGTAAATCAAATGCAAAAGGAATAGAAGTATAAGGTAGCTCCCATCCTATGCACGTCCGCTAAATGCTCAAGTCCGTCCTTGGGTACCTGCCGTATGAGTCATGGAAAGAAAATACGGCTGAGCAAAACGCTCAGTGAATGGTTATCTGGAAAATAAAAGAAAGATCTGGAATACTAAGCTGAACAGATAAAAGTACTGAAGCTGAAAGACTGATAAGTGAAATATAGCGGAAAACTGTGAAAGTCGTGGAAAACCTGGTTTATAACTGGTAAGACTAAACTATTATCTGTTAAATCTGAAAACATGCATTTACTGTATTTTAAGTGCCAAGAGCTTATATAGTTCATGTGTTGTAACAACGTATGCATGTATACATAGAGGGGTGACCTCGTCATGCTGTACAGGGGTGACCTCTAACTGATACACTGGGTGGAGGGATCAACTCCAATGTGAAGGATGTAGAGCATACACCACATTCACCTGATAAGCTGTAAACTGATAAACTAGGATGCACCTATACGCCCTGCTGATAATACTGATAAATGGCCAAGTTGAAATAAAGGGACGTTGCGAGAAATCACTCCCCCGCAGAGGAGTCATGACACCGGTGCCTCAAGTGACATGGTTACGGTACCTCCGTAACTAGATGAAACTGATCATGCATGTATATAAAGCTCAGGCACTTTAACATAATTATCATCGCAATTCATTTAAAGTTTATACATATAACTGGGGAAAACATTTGGCTACAGACGGGGAATCCTAATAATGCATAGGAAAGGAAAGTCCATACTGAAGGACGGAAAATCAGTACAAACGAATAATGAGGGAATAGATATATCGGTACGATCAATCAACTAAACGAAAGAAACAACGAATCATAATGATAGAGAGATAGGGATATCCGTACCTTAAATAATCTCGGACCTCTAATATAAAACCCAATCTATCGTCGCGACATACGATCTACATAGGTTAAGCAATTACTCCATATTTAATAATGATCAAACTAAATGTCACTATTAGTTAGCAGTCATCGAATATTTCATGATATGAGAAAGCTTTAGTTTGACGTAGGTAAATAATACGATCTTTAAACATGATGTATATACACTATATTCCAATCATAAACCACTTGCTTAGCTTGACGTAACGTTTTCATCTTTAACCCTTGCAATTGTAATCTGACGTTGTCCATGATTTTCTGCATTCCTTTCCTTCGAGATGTAATATTATACCTTTTGGAAATAAACATTTGCTAGCA
The DNA here is from genome assembly GCA_025667525.1 of Glebionis coronaria. Lineage (NCBI taxonomy): Eukaryota > Viridiplantae > Streptophyta > Magnoliopsida > Asterales > Asteraceae > Glebionis > Glebionis coronaria. Next base: position 127,750 of record JANFOE010001816.1, read on the forward strand.
ACCCGACCGCAAAAATTAATTGCAAAGACAGTCGATAGCCGTATTCATCATATTCTCAGCAATCTCATTCTTTTTCAGTACTATCTTTCGCAACGCTACAAGTCTAGGTACTTAAACAAAAACAAACCCGACTTAACCCATATTCAATTTGCTGTTTCCAGTTCCTGCGACTCAAATTAGGATCTAAAGCCATCTCTTTCTCTAGAAAAAACATGTTTTCCTAGTAATTATGGTAAAAATGGTTATGAACAACTTTCAAGCTTTGACAACTTGATAACTGATCACAAAAGGGTCTCAAAACCTCAACACCACAACCACAAGTGAATCATTTTATTTTATTGTATGCTATCACTTGAACTCAATTCATATTGGGACAAGTTTTTAACATGTAACATTATTCCAAATAGTTAAAAAAAAGCTATTTTCTCTCGTAAATGGCCCAGTATTTAATTCGCTATTCCTGTCTTTTATCTGAACTGTCGATGTTCAAAATACTCTTTTGACTTCAGACGACTATAATAAATTATTAGTTTACAATGACTCCGATACATATAGTTTTTAAACATCTATGAAACTCTTGTGAATTGTTGCTCCTCGGTCTCTTCTTCTTTCTTTGGGCATGACGTCTTTGTTTATAAAAACTATACATCAGCTTTCTTTTCTTCCTCTGCCCATCAAGTACATATTTGTCCAAAATTGCGTTTTTCTCTCCATCCCTCAGGGTATAAACTTCCTCGAGCTCTCTCTTTTCCTAGAATTGTATTGGAAAATTATAAATAAAATCAATAACCATTTCGAAACAGGGTATAACTTGTAGAATAAAAAACAATAAAGACTTATTTTTATGTGTTAAGAAACTTGATCAAGCTCCTGTTGGCTTTTCGGTTTAGCAAGTTCGCACAGGCACGATGGCCGTTCAAAAAAAAAAAAAAATTTGCTAAGGCACGTATTATAAAAAAAAATAAGGGAAATAACTTGCTCAACTGAGACCAATGTAAGAGTGTGTGGTTAGTGCTTATTACTTCATATTATACTTATCTATTGTCTGCGCTACACAGAGAAAATAATGTGACATGTCATAGTTTCAAACCGTAGGATCTAAACTAAAACTAATCTACACCACATAAATTACTTCCGAGAAAATGAAAATGATGATGGCATGACTGTATCATCTATTCATCTTTCAACAAACTTACATATAATTCGGTATACTTCAAATTTGCATTTTTGGACGCCATTTTGGTTAGCAAAAACACAGTATATAAAGAGTCCCATCATAATACATTCACATCCACATCTAACCTTCAAGAAACATGGCAAACAATCAGGCACTACCTTTCTACTTTGATTCGCCTATTGCGATGAAACAACAAACGAGAAAACAACTTGATTCATGAAATGGAAGTGGCATGATGTCATTGTTATGGAAGATTTAGACGACGAGGCATGGTATGAAACTATTAATATTAATCTCGAATGATTAATTTATATCAATGATTTTGTTTTATACTTTCACGACCTGTTTGATTTTGAATTGGAAGGTGGTTCTCTCTAAGAAAGTGTTTTTGTAGAAGAAGATAACAAAAATTGTGTTATTATTGGTGTGAAAGTAGACCAAATGTAAATTAATATTTAAGTATTTTAATTTTTATGTATTCGCTTGCATACCAGTGAATCATTTATACACATTTTATTGTTTAATATTTGAGTACTCTTCAAAAGGTTAGTTTATGCATGCTTATCAATTGTTATTAAGATTTGTTAATATTGCAGTACTTAAAACTTGCAGATATATACCTCTTTTTTATGAGCTCATTCATACTTCTACTTATACAGTTCAACGTGGAATATCACCTTTCCTATCATCTACTATATAGTTCAACGTGGCACCATTAACTAATACAAACATCGAGTCTTATGTACAAATTCAGGGATCATATCAAAGAGTGCTGCATATATTAAGATACACATGTTCATGTTGGATGAATATTGTCAAATAAAATAGGCCTTTGTATAGCAAGATCTTTGTTCAATTCGGTTTCAAGACATTTGTCCAACCATCATCTATTCGACCTCAATTGTTTGACAGTTACGTGTTTAGATTTGCACCTTTTAATTTTACAACATAGAACATCGTATCGGAATTGATACATATCTCACAGGTTATCATATTATTAGTACATTCATTTCTTAAAACTTCGAGTTTACTAATATGTATCTTGCCTTCTTAAAGGTCATCAGCTAATCTAGGCGATGACCCTGTCCCCTAACATTAGGACTAGACGGCAGTGTGCATACTGTGCATTCGATATTTTATGTGTCATGTAAACCTTTCGATTCTTGGCGTGGTATCTCTAGGTGCGGATGATAAGGTTATAAGTTGCATCTCTAACTTTATTGTATTTTTCTAATTCTTTATTATAGAATTCTTTTGAAATCAAATCTTTTTATCCATGAAAAATAAGTTGGTACATTTAAAGGTGATATTACTCATTTTAATAACATGCAAAAAATGCTAAATTCGGATCTCATGATGCATTCTGTACTGTGTCAGTAACTATAACAAACATCCAATCTTTTGAAACCTTTAAAACAAGCTCATGCTGTAAATATGGCAGGTATAAAAAATGCTATACATGATGTAGATTTAGCAACAAAAAAGACTAACCAAATTAACATTGTATCACCGAACTTAAAAATCACAAAAAGGCTAATGTCAAGCAAACAACATATCTTATGAACAACTAAAGCACGCAACACACTTTTAAGAGTTCAGCTGAATCATGTGTATTAAAATACTCCTATTGTGTCATTTCAGCTTACTAAGTTTTATTTATTTATTTTAGGTGTTATAACTATTTCAAACTTATAAATAAGTCTACCCGTGCAATGCACGGGTATTGTTCTTGTAGTATTTGGTTCAGTTTGCGGTTTGACGTTCAAATGCTAAAGTTTCTCAATTCCAATAGCTACAAACTAGGCGTTCTGTAACCACTATTGACTGAGTAAAAGGCGTTTGATAAGAAATACAGGTAATTATTAGGATCCAAGGCCTTTCGTATACAGGTATCTGAGATGCCCAACAACCTAGAGGGTGTGAGTTCAAGCCTCACTAGGAGTAGTTGTCACATATTAGACAAGTGTCTAACATCTTGAGCAATAAGAGCATCTGAATAGAGTAATACAAACTTTCAGGAATAGGGAAATTCAAAAGTATTAAGAGAAAAGATTCAGAAATTAGAAAATAATAAGCAAAACCAACCTTAGAACTCCTTACTTCATCAATCCACTTGTTCTTCTTTGCGTCACTTGGTCTCCCGTGATTATTAACATAAGGAGATACAAGTGTTTGCACAAAGATAGGAGACGAAATATGTCTTCCAGTTATTGACAAATATGTATCTTCACAACAAAAGTATGACGGCATTTTCCTGGACAGGAGAGAGTCTCTAACCATATAGTGTACACGATCCTTCATCTCATAATTATATGGCAAAAGTTTCCAAGACTCTTCCACATTGTAGTTTTCCATAACCCAAACGCAACGGGGGACACCATCTTTGCATTTGAGAAATATGCATAAGCGGTCTTCGATGGTCCCCAGTTGGTTACTCGGACTCCAAACATATCTAGTGTCATTAGGTTGTGAAATTTCTCTAAATTGCTCTATAGCTAAATCGAAAGACACAATGACTACTTTCTTCGTATCATTGGCATTACGGGAAAGCCAGTGAAGTGCCCCATTGTATAAGATACCAGGCTCTTCCGCATCAAATCTATAATCGACATGTCCAAAAAGTTTCCAAACATTTGATTTCAAAGATAAGATTTGAACAAGTGAGCCATGAGAACCTTGGTCGATCAAGGAAACAAGTTTGTAATCATCTTTGGATGAATCATAACCAAAGCCATAACATTGTGGATGATATACGGGGGTTTTACTTTTAGGGGGCTTAGGCAGTTTTCGAAACTCTCGAGTAGAAGGATTGGTTAAACAAATTCGATTATCAAACGAAGACATGCAAACAAGGCCATTAGAAGAGCCTTCCATATTCAAGTCAGAGTATTCAGACCACTCCTCAGGTACACCACACCCATATTCATCCCAATATACACATCTGTTAGTCATAGCAATTCTTCTGTTTCCAAGTTGTTTGCCATCCTTTTCGCACATATGTTTAACATGAAGTTTAATAAAATAAGAACTTGAAATAAAAGAACGCCATGACTTACAAACACTTTTGCATCGGAGAAGATCTTTGACAGGCAATCTCAAAAGCACTTCCTCCTCTATTACATCGGAGAACAGAACCATAATATCTTCGATCGAACCCTAACTAGATCTAGATTTACTACATAGGTTTGTTTGACCGAAAGAAACACTTTATATAATACCATTGGCCCAACTCAACCGACCTAGCCCACATCAACGGGTTAATTTTGGAAACTTTATTTTTGTCATGTAGCTCTAAGTAAATTCGTTGTCTACGTTAACCACCTACTATGTTATGCCAGAAATAGAAATCTAAATATGTTAAAAGAAGCACATAACCAGTTGAGAGAGTTAAGGATAATAAACTTATAGAAGTCTGTTGCTTTAATGAACTTGTAACTATGATAGTAAGTACTAATTATGCATTCCAATCACATCGATACAAGGACAAACGTATCAATATCGAAGCTTTTTCTCATGGTTTTAAATAGCGCGTTATAGCGCGCGTTATAAGCGTGGCCTCCACGTTATGAAACAGACTAAGGCGTCCTCTCTAGGCGTAGTGTGCTAAAAGACGGCTTAAAGCGCGATATAGCAAGGGCGTACCCACATGGAAGCCGGGTATAGCACGGGCTACACCCGATTTTAGGTTACGAAAGGTAAATTTGTTGAAAAATAAGGCATTTCACAATACGTGCAACACCCATTTTTACGTAATATAAGGAAAATTTAGTACTAATAATCATAATAAAAAATTGTGCAACACCCTATTAAAAATTATGGGTCCGCCTCTGAATATAGTGTGTTATAGCGCGTAGCGTGACACTTTTTTGTGAATATTTTTGCAAATTTACAAGAATTGAGCTTTTTTACTAGTTTTGGTTTATTTAGTAGACTTGGGTTAGTAGTTTTTTATGGGTAAAAGTTATAAAATAGACATGTACTCTTTATTTTGTTCCAATATAATAAATGTACTATTTTATTTACTCATTTGCCCATTGAAATTGTTAGTTTGTCACAATATCACCAATATGACCGGATCTATTTCCATGTCATTTTTTAAAACGTGAAATAACTAATTTACCCTTAATATACCCCCTCTTACCATCACTCCATGTTTCATTCAACACATTAACAGTCCCATCATCTTTTAAAGTGTAAGTAGCCCTTGTGTTTGCTCCATTCTTAGGTTGATTCCTTGATGGGATTGAAGCTATCTCATACCATTTGCCCATGTATCTTGCTAGATCTACATCTTTCATAACTTCCATATCTTGCTTGGCCATGATGTTTTGTGCGAGTGAATGTTTGTTGAGGGGTATGGATAAGGTTTGTCAGCAACTCATAGCTTGACACCTGTTTCAAGATTGCAATAATAAATATGTTATAAATATGCTACAAATTGGAGGGAGTTATTCCGCCTTTTAATCGGGAAATTTCTCAAAAATACTTCATATATATAACAGTTGTTAAGCAACTGTATTAAAAGACAGATTTTTTAATAATGGAATGGACGGGATAAGGGTAAATTAGTCATTTCATGACTAATTTCGGGACTAATTTATCAATAATACAAAAAAAGGTATAACCGGTAACAAGTGACTCATATTGGTGATATTGTGACAAACTAACAAGTTCAATGGGCAAATGAGTACATAAATAGTACATTTGCTATATTGGAACAAAATAAATAGTACCTGTCTATTTTATAGTTTTTACCCTTTTATTATCGGGAAAACTCTTTGAGTAATTATTAGCCAGTTTTGTTTTAAATTTGAATTAAAGTATTCTTTCATTTTGTAAAATCGCTATACAAATATTAATTTATAAAAAATTTGTGTCGCTATATATCACGCTTTAGAAAACGTCATAGCTTCGCTATAACTTGTATAGCTTGTAGCTTGGCAATACCACTACGCTACGTTTCACGCTTTTAGAACCTTCCTTTTTCTATAACGAGACAACCAAAGTAGGTTGCCCACGTGACAAAAAGTTGGTGAGTTATAGTACAAAGAAAGTTGGTTAACCACACATCCGTAGTTAAGTTTACACTTACATTTAAGTTTAAAAAGTCATCTTTAAGTTCTCGTTTAGCCATTCTCCACATTTTCATAGCACCACGTTTGAGGGTAAAGCGACTTACATTGTTGTATTTCGGTTGTATAATCCTTTGAAAACCCTAGTGATACGAGTGTTGTCGAAATAGTTGAATGGCTACCCCTCTTGAATAACTAACCCGGCAAATTGTTCTCGAACAACTTCCATATTATACAAATATATGCCCCCTTCTTGAGTTACCGAGGATTGACCCGCTTCCGGAGTGTTCTTGAGTGCCTTACAATACCTTTCGTTAATCTTTCGAAGTGTAATTTTTGTTTGTTTTATTTTATATATATGTTTATTGATGATTTTTTCTATAAAATTCAGACTGAAATCCGTCAAGTGGAACAACAGAAATAAACTAATTTTGTACAAATTCAAATTGTTTATGTTAAACTCAAGTTTAATCGGACCTTATCAGGCCAATCTCAAATCTGATTGATTAAATTTAACAATCTATTAAGCTAAACTCAAGTCTAATTTTTTTATCAAGTAAAGCTTAAACCTTATTAGAGCTCTTGGTATGGTATCCTACAGCTCAAGCCATGGGCATAAGGCGAATCCCACGACGCGAGAGACCACCCTGTGGCTCGCTTATAGCCTCTAGCGCCGTATTTGTCAGCCGAGAATGATGGCATAACGCGAGCCCACGACGCGAGATACCACACCGTGGCTCGCGTTATGGCCTTGCGCCGTGGTTTTTATTTTTTTAGCATTTTATAAAAGTATTAAATGTGGGACCACTATAACACTAGAATTTTGGTGTTAACCATTACGACAGTTTTTTGACATTATGATGATTTCGATGTTATGAGTGAATTAGCTCGCGTGACATACACTTTTTCATAATACGCGTCCATGACTCAACACTACACATTGTGCTCTTAACTCAAACTCGACTTAACTCGATTACACCCCTTCTTTTACACGCAAATGAAGTCTAGCTCAGTTGGATGGATGCATTTGGTTATAGTCTCCATGTGGGGGATGTCAGGGGTTTGATTCATGTCATTCCCCATATGGGTCCACGCAAGATACTCCGCTGCAACAAACTGCCGTTAAAAAAAACACCCCTTCTTTTATACACAAAAGCTTACATGTATATGAGTCCACGTTAGTACATTGTCATGCTCTTGCCTAAACACGTTAGCATCATCTTTCATGTAATCAGGGGCCGAGCCCAGTGTCCGATCTAAGATTTCAAGATAGAGTATGTACTCGACTTGCTAAGAAAAATTTTAAAAGAAAATTCCCGCATTTTTCGGGTTCATTTTAGGTCGCTTTCGGGTCAGTTTTCGAATCGGTTTCCCAAAAACTTGCCATGTTAAGTGCGTACTTGTTAACTATGTTTCTTTAATAATCATGAGTAGGCTAAAAAACAAATACAATACATTTCTTGGAAAATATCACTAAATAATGATAAATAATTTATATAGTAAATGACATGGCTTAAAAATTAAGTAACTGGTATGCACGTCAGCACGTGCACACCCTCTCTCTTAGTTGTAGATCTGACTCTGGCGGATCGAGCATAAAATCAACGGGTGCATAAAATTTTTAATACGAATATTTATATATTTTGACAAAATCGACATTTTTAGCAAATATATACATTACGCGACATAATTTCATCGAGTTTTCGTGCATCTCCGGAAACCTCCTAGCTTCCGTCTGTGCATGTGATCCTACAAAGTTCATATTCATACGAAAAATAACATTAGATATTTTATTTAGACTACACAACGACACCAACATACGTTTAAACTAGCGACATTTGTGACATTCGTGATATTTTATTGGGGTGATGATGACGGGATGGACTCGTGGTGAGCAAGAAAAGCTTTAGGCTTTTAGGTGGTTTTTGTAGATTGATGGTTTTGGGCCCGAGCAAACTGAGTTAGGGATGGTAAAAGCGTCTGAAACTGATAGGAAAAATCGAAATCTGAACCAGTTGAGTCGGGTTTGGAATCAGATTGGTGGGTTTGGATACGGTTTCGGGTTTTAATGTTCTTTTTTTCACTGGCACGGGTTCGGGTACGGGTTCTACTATTACAAGCGAGTATTGATCCTGTTTAGGGATGAAAAAACAGAAAAACCGGATTGAAACCAGGAACTGGACCGGAACCGTTAAAAATTGTACCGGAACTAGAATCGAAATTTTCAGTTCCTGTTCTTGATTTTAAGATCTTTTGGTTCTTGGTTTGGTTCAGTTCCACCAGTTCTCGGTTCCGAAACCAAATAACCATTAATTATAAAAAAAAATATTTTTTTTTTATTTATAAGACTCAAAAGCCCAAAATCAATAACTAACCTACGTAATATAGAAAAAACCCTAGTAGCCTCTTTTAAAAAAAACACCAAACCAATCACTCTAAGAGCAAAAGGTGTCGTGAAAATTAACACTGTCACTCTCATGCAACACCTCCTCACCTTTCGCCATAGCTAGCCACTATAACACACTTGCTCCTCCCTTGCTCCTCACTTGCATCGCAAAAGAAAAAAAAAAAACAGGGCCCACTTGATTTTTTTGTTGTAAAAGGGTAGCTTTAAAATAAAATATGTAATTGTGGAGCCCAAATGAGAAGAGGGGTATGTTATGATAACATGGGTTTTTTGTAAGTGGGAGAGTCAAGTGACGTAACACTCCGTAGAGCCCAAGTGAGGAGGTATTTTGGGTTCATGATACCTTTTGCTCTAAACTGTAATCTTTACTGCATTGAAACATAAACAACTATTATCAGTATCAAATCAATGAAAATAAGTTTTATGTTTATTTTCTTGATAAATTATTGCTAAATGTTTTTGTCGTGTATTTGTGTATGATTATATTTTAATGAAGCATTATATGATCTATGATATACTACATGCGAGCAATGTTATATTATTGTTTCTCGTATGGTGATTACTGATTAGAGGTATGATTTGCTAATTTGTTTTTACGTTTTTAACATGCGAGCAATAGAAATGGAGATAATGACTCTTTATATGATTATTATAATATTGATGCTACTAGCTCATATGAAACCGAAACAGAGTTAGATAAGTATCTTAAAGAATCGAAGGTTGAATTACATAAATGTCAAGGTCTTGACATTCTTCAATGGTGGAAAGTAAATTTTCCTCATTTCTTGATTATTGCAAAATTGGCTAGAGGTAATAACAACTTATTTTATTCGAATGTACATTGTTATATTTCTTACTTGCATGTTATAATAAATTCTTACTGTATATGTTTTTTTGTTTGTATTAGATATCTTGGCAATTCAAATCTCAACCGTGGCATCCGAATCGGCCTTTAGTACGGGTGAACGTGTATTAGACCCATATAGAACTCGCTTGTTAACATCAATTGTGGAAGTTTTGATTTGCACCTAAGATTGGGTGAGAAATTCGAGAATACAAATTAATTGGGATGATGTTGAAGATCTTATTAAAAACGACGAGATTGTGAAAGATATGGAAGAACAATTAGAGAAACTAAACGGAAGAGCAAAATAGACATAAATGATGGAAATATAGTTTGTTCTATTTATTTTGTTGGACAAACTCTGAAGTTATTTCATTTTGTTTTTAAGATAGTTATTCAATAATTGAACATTTGAAAATGAAACTAAAGAATGTTTATTTATTTGTGTTTATTCTTTAGTTGTTAAATGTTAAGTATTGCTTTTAACATAATAGTTGTAAAGGCTTGAAAGGATTATCTTTTTGAGCTTTTTGTTGGCTTAATTTGTTATTGAATCTGTTTTTTTTTATAGAAAATCAGTTCAACCAAAGAACCGGAACTGAAATCAAATTTTTTTTTATTCACTTCTTGGTTCCTCATTTTTTCAAAATTTTGGTTCTGGGTTTAAAAAAAAACTTAAAAGTTTTTGTTAAAACTAAAATAACTAAAAAAACAAGGTGGACATCATGATAATTTTGGCCACATTTAAAAAATAGAGATGTCAATAACATGATGATTGCTTTTAAATAAATACAGTAGTTTTCTTTTGTTTTGTATGTAAAAAGGTTATGGTACCACGGTGCATTTTGTATAACTCGATGCCTTACATTCCAGAAAAAAAGAAAATAGTCATTTCTTGTATGACGTTGATAACCTGAACGAAATTCTTTATCAAATCATTTCAGTTTTAAGTTTGGAAAAAGTATTAAAACAAAAAGCTTGTTAATGGTTGTAGGCATAGCAACAGATACAAAAACAAGAATGTAGTCTCATTCCGTTTATGAAAAGCATCTCCAAATCTAACAAATAATTAAATAAATTTGTTAATGACATGCGCTATCAATTTGTATATCCGACGTCTAACAAATGATAAACCGACCTTGAAAATCATCTCGGAGTACTTTACATCCACAGCCGACCCTTTTCAACCCGGGAAAAGCCGAGCTTGTAAGGTTTTCTTTAATGATTTCTTAAAAAAACACAGTAATGGTATAAAGAAAAACTCAAATGTGAGATTTTGGCTATTTTTCCGTCTTTATTTTATGCGGGATACGGAAAGATGCATAGTAGGTGAGGTGACACTGGGCCTCCACTTAAAAGGGCCTTATTTTTTTTTATTTTTTTTCATACAAATACGTATAGTTGTAACTTTTGTGAGCGATATAGTTTAAATTTATATGCAATTTGTTGGGCCTTTTTGTTACTTTTGCATTTATCATCGATAAGTGTAAAATTGAAATGCTAAAAAAACTAATGATACTTAAGAGTTTACATATTTTATTTGGGAAAATCACAAAAATACCTAATTTTTTAACCTTTCTTCACAAAATACCCTTTTTTTCATCAAAAAACCAAAATACCCCGAAAAATCGCAAAAATGAACAATCTTGCGAAAAAATAAAAAAAATCGAAAATTTTAGATATTTTAGATAAAAAAATCGAAACTTTTCGATATTTTAATCTGAAATTTCGAAAAATTTTGATTTTTCTGTCTGTGCATTCTGTCCGAGATCCTACTCCATATTGTTGTCCGATATTGGACAACACTGCAGTCGTCCTCTGACAATATCTTGGACAAGACAGTCTGGGGATATATCGGACAACACACACAAAATTACTGATGTGCTGATTTTCATTGAGCTTATTATCTGCTTATTGGATTACTGGAGTATTGTATTTTTTGCTTGTTATTGACTCCCCACAACTCACTGGTTGTGGGGGTGCCCTCGGTTTCCAAGGAAACCACCAAACGAAGAAAAAAGTGGCATATTTTTCTGTATATAAGAACTTACAAATATTTGTATAGTCAATTGTAAAAGTACTTCTCAAAAAAAATAAAAATTGTAAAAGTATACTGATAAAATGATGTGCTTGACTTTTGGTTGACTATTGGTTACATTTAATTGATAATATGTATCTTCAAACTCAAGTGGACCTAATATTTACCTATGCAACTGTATGATTGCATTTTTATGGTTTGAAAACTAAAACTGAATTGAGTTAAAGATCGTATAAGAAACGTTTATTACGAAAGCTTGATAGTTTTTATTAGTTGCTTAAATGGTTATTCATATTAGAATCTTGCTAGTTTATTAGAAAATATTAAAAAGAATTTCGATTTTTGATTTTTGAACAATATCAAAAAATTTAGATTTTTTCAAGAAAAATCGAAAATTATAGGATATTTCTTCAAAATATCTAAAATTTTGGATTTTTTAAAAATATCAAAAATTTTAGATTTTTAATAAAAATCGAAAATTATAGATATTATTTCAAAATATCTAAAATTTTCGATTTTTTTATCTATTTCGCAAGATTGTTTATTTTTGCGATTTTTTTTGGGTATTTTGATGAAAAAATAGGTATTTTGTGAAAAAGGGTTGAAAAATTAGGTATTTTTGTGATTTTCCCATTTTATTTTATAAAGGTATTTAAAAAAATAATTTGAAGATCCTTATATAAGTCGGATTTAATTTTGAGAATGATCATATAAGAGAGTTGAGATCAACATAAACCTTCTTTTTAGCATAGACCATATCAACCAATCACATTCATTCAAATTAACTTTCTACTTTTTTCTTAAAAATTAAATAACTCACAAACGGTAAATCGTCAAGTGACAAAAAATACACCATTACAACGAAAATTAAATCATCTTTCTATCGAGGGGCACATGTATATACTTTCGACGAACTTTTTTTTCGACTTTTTTTCTTAAGTCACCTCTGAGAGAATCATATATGATTCGTCACGAAACATATATGATTCGTCACGAATCATATATGATTCGTCACGAAACATATATGATTCGTCACGAATCATATATGATTCGTCACGAATCATATATGATTTTCAGAAAATCATTTATGATTCGTGATATGAATCATATATGATTTTCTGAAAATCATATATGTTTCGTGACGAATCATATATGTTTCGTGACGAATCATATATGTTTCGTGACGAATCATATATGTTTCGTGACGAATCATATATGTTTCGTGACGAATCATATATGTTTCGTGACGAATCATATATGTTTCGTGACGAATCATATATGATTCTCTCCAGACGTGACTTAAGAAAAAAAGTCGAAAAAAAAGTTCGTCGAAAGTATATACATGTGCCCCTCGATAGATAGATGATTTAATTCTCGTCGCGATGATATGTTTTGTTTTACGTAACGATGAACGGTTTGTGAGATATTTAATTTTTAAAAAATGAGTTTTTTTGTTACATGATAAAAATGGATGGTTGTGATTGGTTGGTTGAGTCTATGCTAAAGTAGGGGTCTATGGGGATCTTTTTCCTCATATAAGAATCATCCAGTTTAGCTTCAAATGGATGAAGTTTAGTAAGACATATAAAGTGGATTTCATATTACTCCTCAATCAATGCGGGACAATGGCTATGTTTGCCAAGAGTTTTTTTAAAGCTTTTTCAGAGCTGTTAGCTTTTTTGTTAAAAAAATAATCTAATAGCTCTGTTTGGTACAACAATTTATAAGAGTTGTTAGCTTTTTTATTTTCACCAAGTAGCTCTTAAATAAAAAGCTGTCTGATATAGCTTTTTAAATTGTCAAGAGCTGTAGATTACTGATATACCCTCCAATCACATTATAATTTATTTAAATATGTCCTTTTAAATCATTTTACATTATAATTTTTACAGTTAACAACTAATATACCAAACACTTCTATTAAAAATAGAGCTTTTTAGTAAACAGCTTACAGCTAACGGCTTACAGTTAACAGCTTACAGTTAACAGCTTACAGCTTACAGCTAATTTTACCAAACATAGCCAACATCAAACACACATTTAAGTGAGTGCGACCGTATCCTTTAGCATGGAGTAATGATACTAATTCTTATCTCCTTATGAAGTAAATTGTAAGAGCATTAGGCACTAATACTATAATAACCCAAAAACCATAACCACTACTCTTTTTATAACACTACATTTCTGGTGCCATAAAAGTGATTCACACAATGCACATGTTTGATAAAAAAACAATCGTTGTCGCCTTCGTTTTCCATCTTACCTGACCAAAAAGCTAGTCCGATCCCACCCCATATCTGTTGCATCGAATTGGGACCCTCCCAAATTCATAAATCGCGTAAGAAAAAGGTGGTTGGACCAGAACGGATCCGAACCTAACATTTTGGTCGGTTCTCAATGGGCCAGTCCAAAAGTTTGTACAAAATCAGTTTGCGTTATGATCGGATTCTAGGTGGTTCGATCCAGTTTTTGAACTTTATTAGGCCCAAGATCACCTTGTACCAAGCCGGTACTGCACGAGGTATGAAGGAAATGAAATGTAAACAATCTTAATTTTACTCAAAATTTTCAGGTTTTTTACAGAGAAAAAAAATCAAACTCTCGATTGTGATAAGTAAAAGACATTTTTCTAACTGATCCAACACTGCCAATTTGCTTGGACCCAAAACCAGCAATGAAAATCAACAAAGTATGGCCCATAATTTCACCTATAAAACTAAAAACAAAAAAGCCTAAATTAATTATTTGCTTTTATGTGACAAACACAAAAAAAAACAGTTTAATTACGTTATATAAGAACTAATTAGCAATTGACAATTAACAAATGCCTATTAAAAGAGTGTAGATACTTAATTTTATGGGATAATTTCATATATCACCTCAAAAATATCTTTAATTTCATATATACCCAACTCATTCAATCAATTTCATAAATACCCGATCTCATTTATTATTAAGTTTTAGGCTATTTTACCCTTGCTTATTTTGAGCGCCAAAACTCATCTAAGTGATATATTCTCTCGAGACTGTAGTTTTTTTTTTGAACAGTCTCGAGACTGTAGTTGATTATAAATAAATGATGAACTTGAAAGATTGATCAAGAAATAATACTCCATTGTCTGTAATACCGTTGTGCACTAATGTGTGCAAAGGGCAAGGTTATCAAGACCCCCCATTTTTACAAGCTATACTCCCCTATTTTTTCTATTTTCTTATTTTTTTTATTTTTATTTTATTTTTATAATTTAGTATTTGTTATAAAACTGTGAAACTGAAAGTGCGGAAAAAAATAATAAATTTTTGTGACTCAAAAAAATTAAACAGACAAAAAACGCGGAACAGAAAATGATAAAAACTGTGTCTAGCTGAAGCAGAGAGGGGACAAAAGGAATATTTTGTACGTTTTATGTACTATTTAGTGGGGTAAGGATATGTATAGTAGAACCCGTGTACAAATATGCAATAGTGAGTATGATGGTACTCTAATTTCTGGCTACCGGTGGCCTAAGTCTTTTTGCTTTTGGTCTTATAGGACTAAAGTAATGGATATGAGGTGCATCCTTGTTTAGTACGGACTACAGAGTATATTGAATATACAACAGGTTAGGTTGCATTAAGAATATTTCATAGAAGATATTAAATTTACTAACTGGTGAACACATCTTTTGGAGTAAAAATATCTCCAATATATTAAAACACTAGTCAAACGGACTAGTTTAGTTGGATATATATGAAATTAATTTTGGTTTTGAGGGGATATATGAAATTCACCCTAATTTTATATCCCTTTTTAAAAAATAAGGAAGCTTGATTTTACAGAGGTGTTTTAAAAAAAGACTTCGTAGATATTTAATATTATTTTTTTAAGAATAATAAAAAGATTAATTTTATATAAATATTTAAATATATATAAAAAAATTAATTTTATAAAGTATCTTTAAAATATAACGTGAAGATCTTTGTATAAGAATACGATGATTATCATATAAAAACCATCAGAGCACAGGGTATGGTTTGGTATTTTCGTACTGAGTCGTGAGAAAATACCAGAATTTTGAGTAGGTATGGTGAGTGGTGGCTAAATGATCCCATCACATCACAAACACGAAAACACCACATTTCACGCTCTCTGGTTGGCTTGAGCCATGAGGAAAAATTGTACCTACTTATCTTTTAAAAAAAAAAATAAAAAAAAATGAGTTTTTTATGCACGAAAACGCGAGACCGGGTACGGTCTCGCGTTTTCGTGTCTCGCGTTTTCGTGCAAATACGCGCGCCGTGCTCTCGGCTCGAGACACGAAAACGCCAACAGGGGTGTGGCTCTTGCGTTTTGGTGTGACGCCGTGGGAAAATGCGGGGCGAAGACGCCCCGTACCCTATGCTCTGACAGAAAATTCAAAAGCTTGAGATTTAGTGACACATCAAAAACACACTTTCTTAAATGAGACCGCATCCTTTAAGCATGGTGTTACTACATCGCACTTCGGCGTTGAATCTTGGCGTTAGCTCTGTCGTTGCTTGAGCAACGCCGTGCTAGGTTGTTTATGTAAATAAACTTTCTAAACACCTCCTCAAGATTAAAAAGATTAAAAAAATTAGAAACCTAAATTTTTGTTGCTTTGGGGATGTTTTAGTTGATGATATGATGATTTTTTTTTGTTCTTTTTGTTTTTGTTGGTTGTGGAGGCCAGGTGGAGAAGACGCGGTGGAGATAAAAAAAACAAACCTAGTTGTTTATATATAAATATTTTTTCAAGCGTAAGTACAAATATAAAGCCCACATATAAACTCAATTATTATTAAAAAAATCGTAATGTTTTTATTATTATTTTGTAATGTTTAGTTTTGTAATGTTTTTTTATTTGGTAATTTTTTTTTGTATTGTTTTGGGGTTTTTATAGAAATAAAGATGTGTGTGATGTTATTGGGTCTTATGTTCTCGTGTTTGAAAGGCATCATTTATCGTCGGCGATCGTCTCATTACCACTATTGGCTAAGGTGAGTCCTGCTCTCGTTGCTAATCTCTCTCACTACGGTTCTGATGTCATCAGTGAGGTACCCACCACAACCAATCTTGATAATCATGATAACCAACATCAAGTTGGGCATGAAATTAGACGAGTGATGTTGATGTTGGTGTTATACTGATGTGACACTAATGTAGCAATACTTTTTCTCTATTATAATATTACGACACCTAAAACTCGTATTTGCAACAACTCATAATGGTCAATGTAGCCTTATAACCTAAAGTACAATATATTATATTATTTTAAAAAATATTTACCAAAATTAATATTTTCAGCAACATAAATCATAATTATTTATTTCCATCTAATTTCATTTGTTCAAAAGCTTTTGACTAAAACATGACAATCGATTTCATAACATAGCTTTTCAATTTGAAAAGACTTTCGTTCGAACTTTATATTGAAGGCAACGTTTATTAAGTTTTTTGAGATGCTAGAACTTTATGATCATGTGTTAGTAATCACATGTATATGCTAAGTGCTAATAACATCTATATACCAAAAAGGGACTGTCTAAGTCTGTGTGCTAACGAATGCAAACTATGTGAGTTAGTTGCTTAAAAAGCAGAAAACATAATTATCAGCAAACATTGGTCCTTTAGGTCTTTGTGTTTACTTTTTTTATTATGTTGATGCTTTTGTCTCTGG
Organism: Glebionis coronaria; assembly: GCA_025667525.1. Classification (NCBI taxonomy): domain Eukaryota; kingdom Viridiplantae; phylum Streptophyta; class Magnoliopsida; order Asterales; family Asteraceae; genus Glebionis; species Glebionis coronaria. The sequence continues at coordinate 144,966 of JANFOE010001816.1, forward strand.
TTGTGCTCTTTGTACTCTCTCGTGTATTGTCAGATGTTTGCATGCTAGTCTCATCTTTTGCGTGTAGGTCTTGTGGTATTATGTGTTGTTTGTTTTTTTTTTGCTTTTATACATTGTTTTACTTGATATGTGTTTCTTTTGTTTGCCTTATGTATCTTGGTTTATTTTTCTGAATGTTTTGTTCTATTAGCTTATCTTGCTCTCGTGAAATTTTTTTATATATGAGAATAAAACATAAAATCAAAAGAAAAACAGAAATGTATATAAATATAAAATAAATGCATAAATAAAGAAAAAAAATTGTTAATATAATGATTGCCATTTTACCACTTTTATGTCTTTTAGACGAAGGGCTACTATGAGGTATGACTTCATCTGGTTTAAGTCTGTATATCGGCAGATGCGAACTACATGAGTTAGTTGATAAAAAAAGCCAAAAACCATAATTATCATTATACGTATATATGGTTATTTGATTTCTCTTTCTCAACGAAATCAAATCACATGTTAGTGTGTTGTGAATTATATCGAGTATAAATTATTGATAACATTACAATGTGTGTAACGATAGGTTCAAATCTCGTAAATTAATTGACCAAAAGGGCACAAAATATGTTTACCAAAAATTTATAATATTTTAAAAGGCTTCTCACTATCATCATTAAAAACGTTAGTGGTCTCAATTTTAATTTCCGCTATGTACAAATAACCTTAAAATTGTCACTCCAACCTCTTGAGAAAAGGACTCTACTTGCGTTAAGTGGGTGCAATGACATGTTCAAATTACATGGATTAGTTGATCAAGATGTCGGAAACCATGATTACTAAAAAAATGATTATTTGATTTTTTACAAAAGAAAAAACCATGCAAATAAACATCAATTTTTACTCGGTTTTAGTTTGTGTCACGATAGGCTCCAACCTCACAAATTCGATGGCAAAAAACCGAAAAACCTTATGTTGAACAACATCAGAACACACACAAACTTTCTTAAATGATACCGCATGTTTCAACATGAAGCAATGAGGTTCGATCTTACTGTCAATTAAATCGTGAAACTTAACTAGTGTTAACGCAAGCACATATAATTGTGCAAAACAATACAAGAGTTAATAGCTTACTGCAACTAATCTGTTTTATTGTGCTTCAAATTTTAACATTTATATACCTTTTTTTCATGCTAAGAGCTCAAAGTACGTTGGGCATGACTCAAACGATCACGAAAATGCGAGCTTCACGGCATCACACATCGTATCCAATGAATGTAAAGTATGAGGCCAAATGTGTTATCATATCCGAGGGTTTACTTTGTGAGACTATTGGATATGGTAATCTCAAAATCCACAAAATAACTTATTATATGGCAAAGATTCAATGCAGATAAATTTTTTCAAAAATGCTAATTCTTCCTATATAATCTTTTTACAAATCCTCCTATACACAGGATCCTGACATGTAACGGAGCTAGCGGTTTAGATATGGAGAGATAATGAGTGAAAATTTAATTAGTTTTACTTATGTTTTAATTAAATTTAAATTTAATTAGTTTAATTAGTTTTGAGTTTCGTAATGAAATGGTTTTTAAATTAAATAATTAGTTTTAATTATGTTTTAATTATAAAAAATTCGTAAAAAATTTTCAAATTTTAATATATAGAGTTTTGTTTAATTCCTCACAACATATACTAATTTGACCATTTTTAGAGTTAGTTTTTGTTAATGCATTTTATTCTCTTTATCTCCAATCAAGTCTTTTTTTATCATTTTCTTAATAATATTTAAGTATAAATATTATAGTAACGTTGTTTTTTTAATTAGATAATTATTTGTTAAAAAAATTATATTTGAAAATTCAAACTTGGTCGCACTAAGTTGCTTTGTTGGAGCAAATAGGTCGTTGTAGGTCGTCGAAGAGAGAAAACTTACATGACACAAAAAATTAAGGTCGCACTAGGTCCTTGTTGTGCCTAACCTAAGATGACACTACAACATAATAAGGTTCAAAAGCAACACACTTTGTGTCCCTTTTCATGTCGAAAAAAAAAAGAAAATATAGTCATTTCTTGTATGCAAAGAAGTATTAAAACAAAAAAGTGGTTAATGATTGTAAGCGTAGCAACATATACAAAATCAAGAACATAGTCTCATTAGGTCTCTAAAAAGCATATCGAAGTCTAACAAATAATAAATAAATTTCTTAATGAAGTACACTTCAATTTGTATATCCGGCGTCTAACAAATAATAAATCGACCTTGAAAATCATCTCGAAGTACTTTACATCCAAGGCCGACCCTTCTCAACCAGGGAAAAGCCGACCTTTTATGGTTTCCTTTAGTGATTTTTTCTTAAAAACATAGTAGTGGTGTAAAAAAAACTCAAATGTCAGCATTTTGGCTATTTTTTCTTCTGTATTTTATGCATTTATCATCAGTAAGTGTAAAATTGAAATACTAAAAAAAACTAATGATACTTAAGAGTTTAGATATTTTATTTTATCTCCTTTTTAGAAAACAAGATGATTTTATAAAGGTATTTAAAAAAAGAGATATGCTGAAAATTTAACGATTTAAAAGAATGACTTTGTGAATCTTTTATATTATCTTCTTTTATAAAAAAATAAGAAAGATTGATTGTAGAGGTATTTTAAAAGATAACTTAAAGATCTTTATATAAGTAAGAGTTAATTTTTAGACCGATTGTATAAGAATAATAAGTGGTCTTCAAACAAATGAAGTTTAGTGAGACATATAAAGTGACTTCATATTACTTCTCAACCGATGTGGGGCTCTTTAATGAGTGTTAGACCATATGCTTTAGCATTGAGTAATGACACAAAATGTTATCTCTTTACTATTTTATGGTGTAAAGTCATCACGTGGTGTTACGAAAAAAGTGATGTTATATTATCATTTTTTTTATAACAGCAAAAACCACTAATTTTTTCATAATACTACATTTTTAGTGCCACAAAAGTGGTTCACATAATGCACATGTTTGATAAAAAAAACACTCGACGTTGCTTCCGTTTTCCATCTTATCTGACCAAAAAACTAATCTGATCCCACCCCATATCTGTTGCATCGAATTGGGACCCTCCCAAATTCATAAATCGCGTAAAAAAGTGGTCTGGACCAAACATTTCAGTCGGTTCTCAATGGCTCAGTTCAAAAGTTTGTACAGAATCAGTTTGCGGTCTAATCAAATCCTGGTTGATTTGATTCAGCTTTCGAACCTTATTTGGCCCAAAACCATCTTGTACCAAGTCAATATTCGACAAGGTATGAAAGAAGTGAGATGTAGACAATCTTAGGTTTTTTTTTTGAACGGCAAATTTATTAGAATAGGGAAAACACTAGCAAGAAGCCAGAATTACATGAAAATAAAAAAAGGGTGTTGAATCCAACTATCTCAAGTAGCAACATTTTCACCCCTAACTACACACTAAGAAAAAGCACGTCTCGCTATATCGGAAAAGATGCAGCCAAGTCTGGGGGGAGATGCAGCAAAAAGAAGTTGATTCCTCAAAAACCATAAACTCCACCAAGCAGTAAAAAAGACTCCTTCAAGGACCATCTTCGTGTGAGACTTCATACGGATATACAAGAGCCAAGCTAGCGAGGAATGATAAGAGTAAAAATAAAGTGATCCAAGTTCCGCCACTTATAGATGGCATGGTTGATCTCGAACGCCAAATTACAATTAAAAAACAAATGCTATGAATCTTCAGGAGCTGCTCGGCAAATCGAACAGCATGTGGGAGACAACATCACACCTCTCTTAACCATATTTGCAGTAGTAGGTAAACGATCCAACGAAACTCTCCAAGCAAAGATGTTGACTTTACGAGGAACGACTTTAATCCAACGAGTAGGGACATCAGCTTTAGGAAGAACAAAGTCATCAATCAAAGAACAGACGCCCTTAACACAAAAAGAGCCATCTACACTAAGGTCACAAACCCACCGGTCTTCCGAATTAGATAAGACCACTGTATCGATGGTATTAAGAATCTGAGCAAGTTGGAGAGCCTTAACGCCTCCACGCACGTCCCTTCGAAAAGAAAGCGTAAATACACCATTTAACTTAGACGCCACCGAACAATCTTTATCGCTTTCAAGAGCAAAAAGACGAGAAAACTCCAAACTTAGGCTAGAACTGCCTATCCACACATCTTTCCAAAAGCTGGTAGAACTCCCATTACCTACTCGAATATTACAGTGGGAAAAGAAATCAATACCTTTGTTTTTTAAGCTGGTAACTTCAGTGCAGATAGTCTTCCACGGTGACGAATAAGAAACTGAGCGATCTTCTGCAAGAGGGCCGTGTATAGCATGTATGACACGGTACCACAAAGAATTATCTCTCGAAAGAAAATGACATAACCATTTGACAAGTAAACCTCTATTAAGAGCATAATAACTAGAAACTCCTGGGCCACCATTAGTTTTAGACGCTAGAATCTGAGACCACTTGACCCAAGCAATTTTTTGCTCGCCTTCACGCATTCCGTTGAAGAAGTTCCTACGAATGGACTCCAAACTTTTAAGCACAGTCTTGGGAACCTTGTATAAGGACATATAGTATGTGGGAAGAGCACCAATGACCGATTTGAGGAGGGTGAGGCGACCTCCAATTGAAAGAGTTTTGATCTTCCAATTTGACAGCCTTGTCTTAACCTTGTGAACGATAACATCCCAAGACTTAGTTAGGGACATATTGCCCCCTATCGAAACACCCAAATACTTAAACGGAGTATGCATAATCGAACAGCCAATAGACTCAGCTGCCTCAGATACAGTAGAATCAGATATCCCCACTCCAAGCAATTGAATTTTCGATAAGTTAATGGACAAGCCCGACATCAAAGAAAAACAAGGAAGCACATTCAAAATGCATCTCAAATTATTACCAGTCCACTCGCCAATAAAAATGGCGTCATCTGCGTAGAACAAATGTGTAAGCGATGTCGAAGAATCGAGTTTCATACCATCAAACATACCCACTGCAATAACTCTTGAAAACGATAAGTGGAGGGTCTCCATTACTAAAATGAATAGGAAAGGGGCCAATGGATCCCCTTGTTTCAGACCCCTATAGAATTGAAACTCCGACGTGGGACTCCCGTAGACAATCTTAGGTTTACTCGAATTTTTTAGATTTTTTCCAGAGAAAAGGATCAAACTCTCGCTAAGGTTCATTCAGTCACCATACCAGTACAACACCCTACATTATTTTTTTACACTTTTTGTGTAGTTTAAACAACATGTTCGCGAGACATGCTAAAAGTGATTTCATTTTAAAGAGTAAGACGGAACATGGCTTTCAAACTACTTATAATATGTCACCTACTTGATTATATTTTATGGTCCTTAAGATATGTTCAAAGTCTTAACTTTGTGCTATTATTTTGTTTTTTTAATAGAGTCATCACAATAAATATAACCACAAAAAACACATTAATCATTTTTGTTAATTATTTAGTATCTGATATTTTATGGTACATAATAAATAAATAAGGTATAAAACATAAGCTTGGCGCTAGTTAGATGACAATGAACTCATGTGTAAACCATTAGGTTACATGTTCGAGCCTTCAAACTTGCACCAAGCCTTTTTTGTTATGTTTCTTGTCATTAATTGACTTATACCAACTTCTAAATAAAACTCGTTTTAATCATATTTTTATACATAAAAGCGAGTTTTACTTTAAAGTTTTAACCTTTTTGTGTAAGAATATGATTAAAAAAAAAGGATAAAACACTGCTTTTAAAAAAGAAAGGTTAAAGCACTAGTAAAATATTTTTCTATCTACTTAAAAAAATAATATATATATTCAAACGTAAAATCGCAAATGAGACCAAATTACTCTCCAAAATATTAATTTTCTAAATTTCAATTTAATGTGAATTCGAAGTTTTCCGATAACAACATGCGTTTCTAATGCCGATGAGCTAACTGTTAAAAGAAATTTTTTTAACAAAACGAATTGGAGCTAATGCAATATTTTAAGCTAACGAGAGTCGTTTTTAAAATGAGAATTATAGCGATTAAATGAACATATTGAGATGGATTCTCAAAATTGTGATTATGTTATTGTTTTAGGCATATAAGTATGATGGTTGTGAGTATAAAAATTTATATATTTTTAAAGTTAACGACAATAACTCGATACGAAACTCATGACATTTACATTAAAGCAAACAAAAAACAAAACATATGCTAAATGTTTTAGTTTGAATTATGTATTTTACATTATATGGTGCATAGGAAATAAATGGTATATAAAACGCAAGGCTTTATGTTAGTTTAATGGTAATGAACTCTTGTGTCAACCTCTTGGTCACAAGTTCGAACCATTAAAATACAAACGGCCTTTTTTTAGTTTTTTTTAGTTATTATTTGATCATGTATTTAAATCCGAAGTAAGATTATCAACCAAATGGTGAGCATGGTGCGATTTAGTGCGGTTTTTGACTAAAACCAAATCGTAACTGCACTTGCGATTTATATAAAAATAAAAATCACACAGCACCACAAACCGCGATTTCGATTTTGCGAGCTTTTTTTGCGGTATCTGCGATTTTGCGGTTTTAACCGCACCGCACCATCATTTGTGACTTATATAATAAATGTGGATTTTTACTGTTTTTAGTTTAAAATGTTTATCTTTTGAGTTATAACAATGAATAAATTGAATCTAACAAACACGTGACTTATAACTTATAAGAATATTAATGATAATATGCAAGTGAAGTCTTATAACTCGCATAAAAAATTTGATGTAACGGTTTTTAGTATAAAATAATTATTATGTGGTGCGGTACAGTGCGATTTTATTTTAAAGAGTAAATTGCAAAAATCGTCCCTAAAGTATGTCCAAAATGCATGTTTTGTCCTAAACGTTATGAAAGTGCAAGAATCATCCCTATTTGAAAACTTTAATGCAAGTATCGTCCTTAATGGAGATATTGCTTCGGACGAAACACGCAAAATGGCCAAAACATTTGGGACGAAACACGCAAGATAGCAAAACTTCAAGGATGAAAATTTTCAAAATAGTTTGATTTTGGGACGATATCAGCACTTTCAAAATATTTAGGACAAAACCTGCAAAATGACCAAACTTCAAGGACGATTTATGCAATTCTCTCTATTTTAAATGGAATAGGGCCATAGTTTATTTTATTTTTATGGAGAAGAATAGGAGAGTGGTCTCACCATTGACGATCCAAGATTATAGCTTTTAAGTATGGATTGTTTTTTAGAATGGAATTCGAGATGGTTGGCGTTACCACACCGTACTTCGGTATTACAATACCGTACCTCCGCGTTGAACCTTAGCGTTGGTTCTTGTGTTGCGTGATTAACACCGTGTTGAGTTGTTTATGTAAAAAAAATCCTTTCTAAACACCTCCTCAAAATTAAAAAGTATAAAAAAAAATTAAAAAACTTTTTTGACTTTTGTTGCTTTGGGAATGTTTCGATTGATGGCGATGATTTTTTTTGTTTTTGAGGTTGTGGAGGCCATATGAAGAAGACGTGGTGGAGGCGATAACAAAAAAAACCTATTTGTTTCTATGTTACTAATTTTTTTAAGTAAAAAAACTTACAAATATTAAGGCCATATATAAGCCCATGTATTATTAATTTTTTTCGTAATATTTAGTTTTGTAATGTTTTTATTTTTATTTCGAAATGTTTTTTTATTATTTTGTAATGTGTTTTTATTTTCTTATTTCATGATTTTTGTTTAATGAATAAAATAATCGTTTAAGGGTTTTATAAAAATAAAGATGTTATTGGTGTTATTTTGTGTTATGATTAAAACGGTGATGTTGGTATCGATATTACACTGATGTGACACTAATGCAAAAATACTTTTTCGATGTCATAATGTTACGACACCTAAAACTCTTAGTTGCAGCAACTCATAATCGTCATTGTAACCTTATCTCTACCCCTTTATTAAAGAAAAACCACTTTTTTTTCAACCACCTTATTTTTGGAAATGTTGAAACTAAAAAAGGAAATGTTGAAACTAAATAAGGGAATGTTGAATCTTAGAGTTGACATAGGAAAATCACTTTTCAATGCCAGAAGATATGTGTATACGCGGGAGACTTTTACCATTTTTCAAAATTTTCAAAATTTTCAAAAATTTCAAAACTTTTGAAAACCCTAATTTTCGGATTATCCCTATATAAAAATCATCTCATGCAAATGAAAAACCACATCTTCTTATTCTACTATACTCTTCTTTCTGTAATTCTCTGTTTCTGTAATTCTAGGTTTCTAGGTTTCTATTATTGTTTCTTATTCAACATTATATACAATGAAAAGTGTTTATAACTTTGTACACATAATCCTTTCGTTCTTTCACCTGGCTCCTCCTACTGTCGTTGCTCCTCAACATTCGAATCCTTACTTCAACCCATCGTTGATAAACTGAAATTGGGATGATATCATCGTCATCTCAAGTGTCATCATCATCTCAAGTGATGACGAAGACGACGATGAAGAAGAATGCATTCCATCACCTGTTAGCGTGCTGTAAAGGAAAAGAGTTTTTGCTATGTTCGATGATAGTGACCTGGATGAATAACTCACATTTGTCCATGCTTATTGTTAAAAATCTTGTTTAACAAAATTCAATACTGTTTTGATATTGAAAGCTTAGTTGCTTCAGATTACCAATTATGGTATTCCTATTATTAATGAATTATAATGAAAAGAACAATTTATAATTTTTCGTGTGTTGTTTGTATGTCTCTATTAGATCGTTTTTCTTATTGTAATTGTCTTTGTTGCTTTTTGTTTCTTTATATATTCGTGTGTTGTTTCCTGGTTCTTTTTGGTTCCTTAACATATATTGTTGCTTCCTGGTTCTTTATGGTTTCTTAACATATATTGCGATTCTCGACTTTGATTGTGGACTATGATTGTGGACTATGGTTTCTTAACATATATTGCGATTCTCGACTTGGATTGTGGACTTTGATCCTGGTTCTTTATGGTTTCTATACATGCTTTTGTAAGTTTTTTTTCTGTTTTTTGTTTTTTTACATTTACATTGGTGCTTTCTGTTCTTTTAGGTTTCTTAACATACATTGTTATTGTGGACTTTGTTAGATAACCATATTCTATAAATCTTTCATTGTGGACTTCATATGGTATATAGTATTACGTTTGTAACATTGTTCAATTTTGCAATACTTATTGTTTGGTTGAATTTTGCAATACTTATTTTGCAATACTTATTATTTCGGAATTGCATTTGTTACAACCCATTTACAACTAATAGTCTATACATGGTAAAACATAACACAAATTAAAAGATAACCAAAAGGGAAACAAAATACTTACAACTAATATCTTAAAACAAAATTAAAATTATTAAAATACAATATCACTGTCCGGAAATAAAATTTGATTTTAAAGGCTACCATTCATAACAATACGTATATAAATAGTCCATTCCTTCTCTGCCCTTTCAAATAACAGAAAACAACTTCGTTGATTCAATGGAAAACAATTATATGAACAACATGAAGGTATATTAATTACTTTATAATACGTGTTGAATATCATGCGTATCATTCTTATACATGCTTTTTTGTTCTGTCAGATGAACCAGGAATTGGCTGAATCTTTTGGTCATATGGAAATTGATATGGTTCTACCATCGAATGCTGTGGATCAATTTCCTCAGGTAAACTAAAAAATTTATATTAATGCAAAACCCTAATATCCAAACTGAATTGTTTTGCCATGTATATCATTAAAACACTAAAATGCGATATATTTATGTTAAGATTGTTTATTTTCCAGGAAACATATACATATGAATCTGTAGAAAGCTTCAAATTACTTTATAAACCCCTTATGTGGTACACTTGCAAGGCAGTTCGTATACACTTTGTATGGATGGATGACAAAGAGAACATACTTTGGTTGTTTTTACTTGATAAATTTGTAAGTTAAATAAACTCTTTGTTACATAATGTTATTATGGTTAAACTTTTTTTTGATATAAATCCAATTATAAAATTGTAGGGACAAAAAATCGCTGCTATGGTCCCCAACGAGCTTATTCCTTATTATCTCGAACAAAACTTAGAAGGTGACGTTTTTTCTTTGAACTATTTCCAAATATTCATAACAATCAATACAACACACCAAAATTCGAGAACTACACCTTTGTCCAAAATGACTGGATGATTCAAGTAAGCAAAAAAACTGAGATTAAACGAATAACTGATGAAGAAAGTCACTTGTTTGCCAAGTATCCAAACGTTGCTTCAATTAGGGAACTCGTGAATGATCGGACAACAAGGAATATGTTAATAGGTAATATAAAATGTATACATTATATTTCACATAAGTATCACGGCTTGCTTTAATTCTATCATATTATACTTTATATAGATGTTGTTGCTAAACTCAAAGAAGTGTCTTTGAAAAAATACCTACAAGTTATCAATGCCGGTCCTCACGATTCTTGTGAATTGTTTCTCGAGGATTGTATGTAAGTGTTTATGCTCTTAGTATGGATACTTGGTATATGAATTACTTCCACAATCACTAACTAATAATATCTACGAATGCATAAATAGGGGTATGGAAATCAAAATTTTATTGCACCACGTTCCGGCTACTCTAAAGAGAAAGATTGGAAGTGCAAGTTGTGAACTTGTTGTCATGTATGCTGCACGGGTTAAGCTTACTCGCACGCCAACAGGTTATTACTAATCTATGGAATAATCGTATGTATACAAAGTATGGTTTTAACAAGTTCCTAATATTTTTCAGGTAACCTCTTGGAATCTACGGAGGTTACACATATCGAGTTTAACCCAAAGACATATGAAGCAAGAGAACTAAAACGCCTGCTCAACTTATATTGAGAACTTTGCAGCATCGGAATTTGTCGTTTATGATTACTTTTTTACATAAAAATAATTATGAATAATGTCTGCTTCATACAACTTTGCATTTTGGCATTTTTGGGTTCGCTTTTTTTATTAAAATAGACTCAAGTTTTGGTTCATGTTGTTTTATGTATTCATATTTCATGTATGGTTGTGATTGTGTGTCACATATCTTGAGAAACTTAAAATGTTACATACCCTAAATTTTTGGCTCATATATATCACATTTTCTATCATTCATATATAAAGTCATTCCTTTGTTTTTCAAACCCCTATTTTAATAACCCGTCATTCACCTGTTGGTTAGTAACAAACTAATTGTGAATATGAATTATGTGATAAATTCACATTCCATCATCATGATGTTACCACAATTTATTGTTAGAATCCGTCCTAAACAATATCATTAGTAACAAAACTCCATATGTGTAAGTCACTATGATAATTTTGGACTATGATTAAGTTAAAATATGAATGAATCCTCCCTTTGATAAGCATGTCGTTGACAACAGGTTTTGTCAACATGACTTGCACCTTCCAACATGTAACATTTTTAGTGAATTTGATGAAGTCAAACGTAAAAATATTTTACACAATCACAAATTGAATTTTATGGTTTATTCACAATTTCAAAGAAAAACACTTATGGTAATAATGAATCCTCCCATTGATAACTGTCAATTGTCATCGACAAGAATATTTTAAGATATTATAGTGAATAACCTTGCAAGTCAAAAGTAAATATACACCACTATTTAAAGATTTTAAATTCTTAAATCAACTAAAGAAATAAGAAACATGTTTCCTCTTTTTGTTTATGAAAGATCCAATCCAAGACATTATATATAAATCACACCACCAAGAAGAAAAGGTTATCAGCATCAATTAACATCACAGTTATTATCATCATACTCGTGTGGATATACATAACATGAAGGTATAGTATCGAATTTTGATTCATGATTGATGATTATATTGTGATTGTTATTTGAAACATATAATATGTGTGCTCATATGTTGTTTTTTCGTTGCACGGAAGCTTAAAGCATGAAAACGTTGACGCGTCACAACCTAACCTTGGAGACACTAAAGAACCAGCAGAAGTTGGCGCAACATCAAACAGAGACATTGAACCAATCAATTTTCAAAGAAGACGATTAACGAAAATGGCAGGATTGTACGAAGAAATGTAGTTGAAACAAGTTCATCAGACGAAGAAAAACAACAGACTAATAATACAATAAGTGATGGTCAATATGAATAGGTATGTTATTTTAAACATAATTTTAATGGCCGGTATTTTTATTTATAAGTTAATTTGTGAAATTACGTTGTATTTGGCAGAAGAATTCTTTTCTGAATGATAGTGCTGATGAGGAGTTTGAAGATAACAATATAAATGATGACGACGATGATAATGAAGATGACGATGGAATTGATATACAACACTCCGAAGATCTTACTAATGAACTTGACGAGGTTAATGATGATACTGATTTCATTGATGATGCAGATGCGGATGATAGTGCTACTGACGATGAGGATACAGATTCAGAATGGGAGGATTAAGTGATATCATAATACTATGGAAATAAGAGTTTTCTTTATCCATGATTTTTTTTCCCAATTGCCAAAGTACTTTTTTTATTTGTATATGTATTAACCACATGCGTTTGTTGTCTTTATCCTATATTATGATGATCTTGTTTGATGTTGCATATCTTGATGCAACACCATCATTTAACCAAATTTGGTATCATCGTTCGCTCAACAATTCAAACCACATATTAAATACGATATCATTATAAAATTGGTCTGCCAAGGATGATACAGATATAACACATCTGTATTGATAAAACATCCATGGTTGTTACCATTTGCATACAATACAATTATGCTAAACATAATCAAAAGTTTTGAAATTTTTAGCCAAAAGCTAGAGTACATCTCTTATCTCTTACCTAATAAACAAGCCATGATGGCTAAGTCTTACATAATTATATAAAGGTCTAAAAGTTTAACCATGAAGATAATAACGTACAAATACCGACAGTGAGCACCATACAAGATCATCATAATGAAGTACTTTTTCTAACCTGTTCTTTAACACATATGAAATACTGGTATCATGACTGGGTGCAATGGGTCAACCGTCTGAAGAGAGTCATCAACCTCCTCTACGAGTTTAAACCCTACCATTTTGTTAGGTCTGAAATTACATTGATGCACGACATCATTCCAATCTGTTTTAATGGTCATGTGATCTCTTCTTTCTGGCTTTTCTGGATGAGGTACCAAATCAACATCAACATAAAATGCGTTATCATCATAGAACAAGATTGCATTATGATAATTGATAATCCCATTGGCCCTCACAAATTTTGCTGGTATTGTCTACAAATAAACAAGATATATATAATCAGATTCAAATATTATGTTTTAAAATAGTTCACACACATTGATTAAAAATAAGCAATACAGCAAATTAAAGAACACTTACAAGTCTGTTGCGTTCAGTTACGTAGGCCAATATTGGACTGTAAAAGCACCTGTCCTCATTCTCTTGCTCAGAATGTCCTCTCCATACACATTCGTGTTGCATCCTTTCATCTACAAATTTTAAACGTCCAAATATTGTAACAAGTAGGTAATTTTTATAACAACCTTAAAAGAATCAGCATTGAACGACAAATTAGATAAACGTCCACAATTAGGTGAAACGTTTTAGCCATTTCTTGTTTAAATATAAACATTAAGGTTCTTTTTAAATATAAACCGTAAGGTTCTTTAAATAAATAAGTGACTACTTTATATGTACACTTTATACATGGAGAATGGTAAAAAAAACTTGTATATAATCTACTTATATGAAAGTACCTTCATCGATTGGATTTCGTATGAACGGAATGCGTCTGTTCAAACGCATCTTTGGCACTCTCTCAGAACGGAGGCCAAAACCATTATCCCCAAATGGCATCATAGACACTGTGTTTTCCAATAAATTAGTGAAAACTAATCTATCACCAATTTCAAGGTTCTCAACTGCAGTCAAAGTATTCCATCCTTGTCCAAAAAACACATGACCATAACGGTCTTAAGAAATTCTTACACGACGTTGACTGACGGTCGAGACTTCTGCATCACTGACCCTTACTGATATTTGATTGCCATTGAGTTCTGGAAGGAATTGATAAGGAAGTGGCTGCATACCAAAATAACCAATTCATGATGCCAGTTATGTTTGTACATTATATAAGCATTGGTGAGTTTACTTACAGGGGTTTCGTTGATGCGTCCCAAAGTTACAATACACCTCATTTGCCTGTAACCTACTCGATCCAGATTATAACCATTTAGTTCAGCTCTAGTAGTGTCATATGCTGTGACATAGAATTCATCTTCCCCCTCACGGATAAAGTGAAAAATTTGAGCGGCAGAGTATCTACTGTCATTCAGAAATCCCTTCCATTCATTGGAGTACAATGCATAATGGGTGGTACCACTGATTGTCTTAAGCCACACTTTATGTTTGGTCCCTTTGTTGTTAACAAGGTATAGCCATGGGCTACCGGACCACAAATTGTGAACAAAGTAACTTGGTAACACCTGTAAGTATACAAAAAACAGATTTAATTAATTGATAACAATGAACAATACATGTTAAATAACATAGTGAAAAGGATCATATTAGCATGTAGTATACACTTACTTGTTCTGCTGTTATGTTGCGTCGGTTGGCGTCGAAAATAAATTGAAGACTCATCCTATGTTCAATAAATACAAGCATAAAGATCGGAAATAATATAAAAACTACAAAATCAAAATCGACGATAATGAAAACTCGAAAAACAACTTGATTCAAACAAAATTTATGTCATTAAGTTTTGACTATCTTATACAAAATCTATAAACAATGATTTATCTAAAAAAAGTATAACTTTTTCTTTTCATTTACTAACACAAAACTTAACCTAAGAAAAAATAATATCAAAATGCGAAAGTCAAATGCCAATATGGAAATCAAGTTAACATAGGCAGGATTGTTTAAATCTTTTCAATGTTTTCAGAATTTGCAAAACTTTTTGCAAACCCTAATTCTATCCCTATCCCATAGTAAACAACATCTGTTGCAATTGAAAAAACCATCTTTTGTAATCTGGACCGAGTAGGTTACGAAAAATGAGATGTCATTAAGTTTTTCCTATTACTATCTTATACAAAATCTATAAACACTGATTTATCTAAAAAAAGTTTAACTTTTTCATTTGAATTACTAACACAAAACTTAGCCTAACAAAAACTAATATCAAAATACTAACAGGGGCATATTTAAGAGAATTCGTATAAATGGTAAAAACACATGCAACAAACAAAGAACATCATTATATAATTTATCCCATTAAATCCGATCATACCAAGAAAACAAAAAACGGATCAGTTGATAACTATAATCAAAATGTTAATCCAATCAAATAATTTTTAAAAATTAATAACAAAACATCACCCCACTTTAATCATGAACAACTGATTTTAGACATGCAACTTATCATTTACAAGTTTTTAAACATACTAACTCATCTAAGTTGGAACACTTGCTAATGAAAACAATAACCGATCATCAAAATAGAGTGAATAGATTGGAGGACATATAGATAACGTACCTTGATCCTTGATCCGATAATAGAACTTGTTATGTGTGTGAAGATGAAAAATGATCTCAATAATTGTGAGTAGGTTAATAAGGGCGATTGAGTGTAATTGTTGTGGCACGTTTTTTTTAAAGTGTTATCATTATTTAGATTGAAAATTGTGTTTTTCCAATCTTACCATATCTTTAAGTATATGTTAGATAAATACAACCTTATTTATATTTTTGTGGAATAAATACATGTCTTTAACAAAAAAAATATTTATATAGTTATCTTAAATAACTACGTGTCTTAGTAAAATGATTTTTTTATGAACCGATGGCGACTTTGTTTTCTGGTTAACTATATATTTCAAAAATCGACAATTTAATATATCTCATTTTATTTTATTGTTTTTAAGAACTATATATCGTAACTATAAGTAAACAACCTATACTTTCTTTGTGATGGATTTTATTTGTGTCCTATATCTATTGATCTTATATGATTATTAAAATGTTATCAATACGGCATATAAATTGTATAAAAGTATATGCGTTTTATTAGTTTGTACAAACTACAAAATAAAATGTACTTTTTACAAATTATGAATTTTTAAATATAACAATTTTTTATTTGTTTAATGAATTAAAAGTGTTTTTAAAAATAATACTTTTTTACAATGTACATAATGAAATGCTATTATCTGTGTGTTGCCATTGCAAAGTATTTGTAAAATCATTTTTATAAATAATCTTATAATTTTATGTTTGATTACAACTATATATATTAGAAGACAACAATTTAATATCTATCTCATTTTGTTTTATTGTGAGGCCGAACCGATGGCGACTTTGGTTTCTGGTTTAACTTCTTGAGTTGGTTCGTTTTTCAAAACTATATATTGTTATTATCGTTAAACAACCTATACTTACTTTGTGACGTCTTTTATTTGTTTCGTATATCTATTGATTTGGTATGATTATTAAAATGTGATTTGTACGGTATATAAATTGTATAAAAGTATATGCGTTTTATTAGTTTGTACAATGTAGAAAATAAAATATACTTTTCACAAATTGTGAATTTTTAAAGATAAATGTTAATATCATTTAAAAGTGTTTTAAATATAATATTGTTTGTACAATGTACATAATCAAATGCTCTTTTTCGTGTATTGCGATTGCAAATACTTTGTAAAATCATTATGTTATAAGTAATCTTATTATCTTATGAATCATTATAACTATATTTTTCAAAAAACGACAGTTTAATATCTATCTCATTTTATTTTATAGTGACGCCGAACCCATGTCGAAAATAAAATGTACTTTTCACAAATTATGACTTTTTAAAGATAACATGTTTGCATTTATTTAATGATTTAAAAGTGTTTTTAAATATAATACTGTATGTACAATGTACATAATGAAATGTACCTTTCACATTATCACTGTTATAAATAACAGTAACTAATCAATGTTTAAAAAGAATATCATTACTTTTTACTACTTTAACAAGTGTTTGTTTGTCATTGTTTTTAGATTATGACCCAAAAGAATTGCATAACGATAATTACTTTATATAATGGGAGATAGTTTTTAAAAATTAAAAAATGAGGTTACTTTTGAGATAAACACAACTCATATTTATATAATATAACATCCTCTCTATGAGATAAGCACAACCAATCAACATTTGTTAATTGTAACAAAAGTATGTCACAAATATGGAAGATTCGTATAAATGTTGACATTTGAAAATAAACTATATTTGTAAGCTATTTGTATTACCTGTACAAAATTAATGACTTTAAATGAGTGTTTTATTTAGACCAATAATCTCTACTATAAATGGTCATCACACACACATTGAATCGGCATATCAAAAAATCACAATATCACATTACTGTCTCGAACAAACAAGATGTCTTCACTAATGGGATATTGATAGGTGTGTAAACACCCATCCTTTTACCACTTAACTACAATAATAACCAAGCCAAAACGTGTATTTTATGTCGTAAATGTCGGAATTATGCGTGGTTTGTGTTTTTGTTGTGATTCAGGATCAAAAAGTGAAAAGGGAGGAAAACACGAGCTTTCACGGGATTTTATCGAAGAAAAAGACAAAAGACGAAGTCGAAAGATCAAGAGTGCTAAAAGAACGAAAGTCCAAGGCCAATTCTGAAGATTTATCGAAGAAAAAGTCTAAAGACGGAAGTTTAATAAAAGCAGAAGAACTGAAGTCTAAATTAATGAAGAAATTACAAGACGAGTTTATTAATCCCGAGACAAAGTCGAAAAAAGTCGAAGTAATTAGAAGACGAGAAGTCGAGAAAGAAAGAAGAATGAACCAACACATACTTAGTTTTCCTTATCACTATAAATAGACTCCTAATGTGTCATTAGGAGTTGTTAGCTAATTTGACACATTAGTCTTTCCACCTTATTTTCATGTCATTTTAATTAATTGTCATTTTAAATACTTGTCTTGCGCCTTAATTCCTTTAATTCCAAGTAAGTAATTTTAATTTTATTGTTGAATCTTTTCTTTAATCAAGTTTTTAATTAATCTCTCATTCTTCCTTTCTTATTTTGCTTAATTTTTGTGTTTATTATCTAATTGTCATGCTTATTTGATTACTTGTTATGTTTTTATGTCATTGATTGTGTTTGATTATTGATTTGATAGCTTATTGTGTTTTTCTTAAATTTGATTAAGTGCTTTTTAGTTAATTTTTATAAAAAGTTGATTTTTAATATTTTTATTATTTAGTGTTTCTAAAAGTTTTTGAATTTCGGTTTAATAGCTTTTTCTTAAAATTGATTTTGATTAAGTTTTAGTTAAGTGCTTATTTGTTTTAGCTTTATTTTAGTTCGTAGCTTATTTGATTTAAGTTCTTATCCGGGTTTTGGTAAAACCCTTGTATTCCGAATATCACCTCCATCTCAACATTCCGGATAGTGATCATCTGATTATTCTGGATAAGCTACACGGGTAGATATTCCGGATAAGTCTTCTATTGTGTTTTCCGAGTAAAGTGACAGTTTATTCCGGATAAGCATCCGGAAGATTATTCCGGATAAATTTCATTTTGTTTATTCCGGATAAAGAGAAGTTCGTTATTCCGGATAAGGTGAGTTTTTTGATTCCGGATAACAAACCGAAGGGTATTCCGGATAAGCCGAAGAAGCAAAATTCCGGATAGTGTTCTTGTCATTATTCCGGATAAGCTGCTGGAGAGAAGGATTCCGGATAAAGGATCCAATTCGTGTATTCCGGATAACTCTCAGAAGATTATTCAGAATAAGGGCTCCATTTAATTATTCCGGATAACGCTTAGAAGGTTATTCCGGATAAGCGTCACTTGGTGGATTCCGGATAAGCAGTAGATATTTATTCCGGATAAGGAGCAGATTCAGATTGTGGATAAAGGTGACAGCTTTATTCCAGGTAAGCAGTACTTTGTTGGGTACGCCGAATAGTGACAGTAATTGGGCTCCGACCCAGGTTTTGTTTATCCTCTGTTTCATTCTCAAGCATTTAATTTTCTTGCCAATTTTCTTTAAGTTATTTTAATCATTTTTTCTTTATTGTAATTTTCAAGTTTACATTTTTATTACATTGTCAAGTTAATTTTTCGTCACGCTTTAATTTTAAGTCATTTAATTATTTTTCTTATAAAAGTTTTAAAATTGCACCATTTAAGTTTTAAGGTTTAGATTTATTTACCCGTCATTTACTTTAAAGTCTTGCACATTTATTTTTTAACAACGACAAATATTCTTTTGCACCAAAAGACGACTGAGTCGCACTTAAACCGGAAATCAATTCGATTAGACATACGACAAAGAACTTTTTAACTGAGTGAAAACCTAGTTATTAGATATGCACCCGATCAATACGAGGTTTGTGTTTCAATACACAATCATGTTTCTTGTATAACATGATACCATTATAATATATATACAATTTGTTTCGACTATAGGTTGATGCTACAAACGTTGGCGATACTGATCCAATGGAGGATATTGAAACCTCTTTCAAAACAATTGTTGTTGATAAACCAGTTGAGGTAAACGCGATACATCCTTTTGTTATTGTTCATGTATCTGTGCATGCATACGTGTATAAACATCCTCTTCATTATTTTATTGAGATCCATTTGTTCGATACATAGCAATGACGAAATTAACAAAACCTTACTCTTAATTTCTTAGTATTCAACCCAATGCAATCTTTGTAGCCTGTTTTGGTAATGGAATACTTTGTTTAACCAATCTTTGTTCTTTTATGTCCGAATCTTATTTTTTCAAGTGTGCCAACCATTGACTAAAAAAACTTGTTCCAGGCTTATTACCTTTCAAAGGTGAAAACAAATAAAAAAAACATCAAGTAGGGTTCGAACCTTTGACGTCACCTTCACACATACAACAACCTAACCATCCGCGCCCTAGGGACTTTTTCAAACACATACCATTACATTTATCTTTAATACAATGTCTTAAATGGTATGTTTTGACTTATACAGCATGATTTTACACATACATTCTATATAGTACACTTCTTATATATTGTATCTATTGTTTCTAGGTTTTGGATCAATACACTACTGTCGACTCTTTCAACAGCCTTACTAACCCTAACACATGGTACAAGTTAACCAAGGTGTGTGTGGACTTTGTTTGGATGGATTACATAAACAACAAGCTGTACTTCATTTTGAACGACAAAGATGTAAGTTTGTTTAGAATTACATAACTTATCTTAAACCACAATTACATGCACAAACTTTGATCCAACCATACTTACTTAAACCTTTATTTATTTCTATAGGGAGAAAATATGGCGGCGGAGGTGCCGCAAAACATTCTCTCCTCTTATATCGACAGAGATTTATCCAAAAAATATCTCTCGATCAACCATTTCCAAGTTGGCTATGTGGACCCGACACAATATCCACGTTTTCAAACCTATAGTTTTGTTCGCCGTGAATGGGTAATACTTGTTAACAAGAAAACACAAATCTCTAAAGTTGATCTTCCTGATGACACTGGATTTAAACTATACTCATGGATTGTGTCCATTAAGGCATGTGTTGATGATCACACTCAAAGGAGGATGTTGATTGGTACAATATTTATCTTCTAAATAACTTAACAAGTCAAAATCATATATGCATCCGAAATAACTACATTTCTTACTTTGTAGATACTATTGGAAGAGTCGTTAGTGGATGCTTACGAAAAAATGGTGGTTATCTCACATGCGAGCTCGTTCTTCGAGATTTGACGTAAGTTTATTTATCCAACTGACAGTTATGTTAATTTTTATAGTGGCGCTGAAATACAGTTTATAGCATACCATACTTTGCAAAAAGCACCCATGAGGCTTGCAAGGGTTATCAAAGAGCAAGGAAAAATTTACCTAAAACGTGTTAAGCTTGTTCACGATGTTTTAGGTATATACTCAATTCATTATTTTAAAAATCATTGTTTACATTGCGTCATTTGTACCTTTTTCCCCATCCTAATTTCTCATCTCTCTGTATTCGCAGATAACTTATTGGTTGACACAGAAGTATCTACTACATAGTTTGATCCTATCTTGTGGGAATCCGAAGCCTTGATGAGAATGAAGATTTAAGACATCTACTATCATTTCATTTTTTCTGTCGTTTACTTTATACTTATATTCAAACAATTTTCCTTTCTTGTTTGTTTTCATCACTATTGGATATTTGCAATTTATTTCATTTGCTACTTTTTCATTACTTTGCCAAAATATTATTGTTATATTTGTTATAGTTTATGAATAAATTATTTTGTATGTCTACTTTGTACTTTTACTACTTTAAACAACTTTTATATTTATACCATCAGAAATAAACAAACCTTACGTTATTGATCTTCACGTGTATTGGATATTTGCAATTGCTTTCATTTGGTACTTTTTTATTATTTTGCCACAATATTATTGTTATGTTTTTTATAGTCTATGAATAAAGTTTTTTGTATCTCTAATTATTTTGTACTTTTACTAGACTTTAAACAATTTTTTTACCATCACAAATAAACAAACCTTATGTTATTTATCTTCACATGTGGCTATATCCTCTTTGAATATACCGTCAGAAATTGTTCATTATGATCACGGAAAATTTAAATTTCTTCAAAATACACGTATGCTTTGGATTGGTTTACTTTGAGTGTGCATATTATTACTTGACTTTAAACAACTTGTATACCATCACAAAAAAACAAACCGAACATTCTTTGAATGTCATAATTTTGTAGTGACAGCATATACTATTTCTAAAAACTTATCATATATCAATAAAAATTAAGTTGTCAACAAACCATATATTTGATATGTTTAATGTAAAAACTTATCATATATCAATATTTGATATGTTTAAACCATATATTTAATATTTTTAAAATTTTAAAAAAGTCAACAAAAGGCATAAAACTATTATGGATATGTTTATAGAAAAGATATTTGATAAGAGTTAATTTTTCTATTTTAGGATAAATTAGTATAGTTGTTATGAAAATGATATGTTATTGATTTATAACCCTACATAGATACATAGATTACACCGACACTTTGACATTGACACCCTATATATATTTATTTACATTCCGAGTCTTAACAGAACGTACCGAAACCAATACCATGACTAATGACATTGGAAACGGCTCAAGTCTAGAAGATCCAAATGATGATTTTCTCTCTGATCATTTGGTTGATACCCAAACAGCTGCATCCGATCCAAAGATGGTACACAAATTTATCTTTTCATATATCTGATATAAACTCTGCTACATCATACTAATGTACCTTGTATTACTGCTTAGGATGACGCTGCCATTTTTGAAGCTTTTGGTCCTATGGAATCGATACGCCTTTCAATCCGAGTGATGTGAATAATGATGCCGAGGTAACATTCATATACCATTTACTTTTCAGTATTTAGACATTAGTTGTTAGTATGTCCATGTCAATTGTGGAATATCATAATCTATCTCAATCATATACCGTATGAAATTTTTTTTATGTGTTAATGTGGTTCCAAACCAACTAATATTGGTATACTTTTTACATTCAAATAGTAGGTGTAAGTTACAATCAAACAGTGGTGAAACTTATCAAAATATAATTGTGTGTTATTTAATTTTTATTATTAATATATGTTTATGTAGATATGGGATCCGTATTTTATGGTCGGCTGTTTCAAACCTCTTACAAACCCACATGCGTTTTACAATATCCACCAAGTGCGAGTCGAGTTTGTTTGGATGGATGAGAGTGCAAACAAGTTGTACTTCATCCTGTACGACAAAAATGTAAGACATATATTTAGCAAAAACACTACTTTCAATTAATCACATACATCTTATATTTCAATTTATGTTTAAGCTATGTACACATGTAATACAAGGGAGAAAAAAATGGGGGTAGTGGTGCTGCCCGAGCTGGTCCCTGCTTATAAAAAAAGGAGTTGGATCAAACGTATGTTTCCATACATAACTTTCAAATTCGGTATGTTGACCCAACACAATATCCGCAGTTTGAGAACTATAGTTTTGTTCGACGTGATTGGATCATCCTCGTAAACGAAGTGACTGAGTTTAATGAGATATTGTTTGCCGATGAACGCGGCTTTAAATCCTACCCGTGGATAGCTTCCATTAGAGACTTGACTAATGACAAATCAATCAAAAGTAAAAAACTACTCATAGGTATAAATCATTTACTCAATAACAAAGTATATATAAATCAAATGTAACAATTTACATATATATTTTTATTTCAACCTAAACTACAGATACTGTTGGAAGAGTTATTAACGGCAATGTAAAAAAACCAGCGGGTCAAGCCACGTGTGAGATTTGTTTGCGAGATGTCACGTAAGTGTGTATATTAACAAATATTTTATATTTAATAATTTGTGTCCCCGATCTGATTTTTATTAAGTTTTTATAGTCGGGCGGAAATAAAGTTTGTTGCTTTCCATACTTTACGAAAAAATCCTTCAAGGCTTGCACGTGTTATCAAAGAACAAGGAACGATCTACCTGAAACGTGTTAAGCTTGTGCAAACCGGAACACGTACACATTCTACACCTCTTTATACTAACTAAAGAAATATTATAATTTAGTGTATTATTTTTCGGCTAATACCTTGTTATCCCTATCTATTCTTAGAGACGTTGCTGTTGGACACAGAGTTAACAAATGTCGAGTTCGACCCATCTATGGATATGACAGAATCGTTGATGAAGATGAAGATATGAATCATTTCACAACCACTTGAATATGTCTTTCCTTTTTTTGTCATCTAAACTTGTTCAAACACTTGTTTTTTGTTTGCAATTTGAATACTTATTTTGAATTTTTGGGAATAATTGATTACATTTTATCTGTTTTCAGAATAATATTTGTTTTTTTTTTAAATATACATCGTATCAAATGCCAACAGACCTAACAGTATGGTCGCAATATCCTAACTGTTAATTTTAATTAAGTAATGTAACAAATAGAAGATTTCTAATTTGGTGATTTATTTAGATAGTTAGTATTTTAAGTATACTAGACGATACCACGTATAGCGGAGGAATTTCTAGCGATAAATAAATAACAACATGTGATATTGAGGTAACCCTTTTGTGTAAAATTCAAAATTAAAAGTGAAAAGATCATAATGTATTGCAAACGATTTTAACTTGCCATGATTCAATTCTAGCAAAAAAATACTTAACATGTATTGAACAATATAGTAAAAAATTTAGTGAAACATTACCTCGATTAGGACATAAAAACTAATAACGCGAGTCGTCACATAAACTTCTTGATACGCGAAATTTAGTTAAACTGAAATACTGTTATTTGTGTTTTTCTAACACTCAACCCGTTATAGGCATTGTTACCTATACTATGTCTATCATGTCTATTAGTACTATTATTAATATCCATGCATATTAGAGAGATGGACACTGTAGTATGGTACATATGGGTCTTATGGCATATATGAGCTTACTTGATACCATAAATCTTACTTGATAATAAATTTAAAAAAACATTGTGACGAGATGCAGCTAATTATATTAGTAGTTAATTTCACAGTGGACTAATGTAGTTGTTAACATTTTGTGTAGTATGAATATACAATGGTTGGAGTTACACAATCTAGCACCAGTTTTTTGACACCCGTCCATCTTGATATAAACAAAGGTATGGTTACTTTATGATTTGTTCAAATTTCATGTTACTTAGTAGTAAATTTATTTACCTTTAATACAGTTTCATTTGTTTATGTTTTATTCTAGAAAAACACAAACCATGTACTGTTAAAGACGTTCGTTCATCACAAATGGGAAAAAAAATCAAGTCTAGTTCGACCTGTATTTCAGCAACAAAAACCCACAATGTCTCTCCTAATAGGGTACCATTCGGTATACTCCACAATATAATGGATAATAACAACCCTCAAGTAAACAAGACATTACAAAAACCATCGCATCAAAACATGTCGAGAAATAAAGAAAATATAACACCAATACAAAGACCATGTCCCAATCAATCAACATTTGTGAGCTCCAATGCCAGTGTAGACCCAGCTATTCTAAAAAGACGAGAATACAACCGACGTTATTACCAGAAACAAAAACAAAAGAGAATGACAGAAACACTTGTACCGACAGCAGGTAAAAAAGTGTACATACATTTCCTTTTAACATAATTTTGTATTTCTATGTTGTTGCTGAAATATTTTTTATCTTTCAAACCAGATTATGAACATGAAAAACACAGTAACACGTCGTTGCCGGTATTTGAACAACAGTACAATCAAACTACATCTGGTAAGCTTTATTTACTAACTACGTAGCTACGCAAATTACTCTTTAATACATGTATTTACCTTGTATTTGTGTAGGGTACATAAATCCTAACATGGAAGCGCACACGCCGGTTGGAGCTACACAATATGTTTCAGGGTTGACACATGAAACAACGTTAGGTACGATAACTCTATATACCTTTATTCTTTAATAATAAAACTTATTGTATCATAATACATGTTTTCACTTTAAAACCAGATTATCAACATGGTAGTAACGTACTTTCGACCTTATTTCAACAAGACTGCTTCCAAAATCCTAACATGGAAGTGCACACACCGGTTGGAGCTACGCAATATCTTTCGGGGTTGACACATGAAACAACGTTAGGTACAATAACTCTACATACTTTTATTATTAATAAAAAATATTGTATCATAATACATGTTTTCACTTTCAAACCAGATTATCAACATGGTAATAACGTACTTCCGACCTCACTTCAACAAGAATGCTTCCAAAATCCTAACATGGAAGCGCATACGCCACTTGGATCTACGCAATATCTTTCGGGGTTGACACATGAAACAACGTTAGGTAAAATAACTCTCCATACATTTATATTAATAAAAAATATTGTATCATAATACATGTTTTCACTTTCAAACCAGATTATCAACATGGTAATAACGTACTTCCGACCTCATTTCAACAAGAATTCTTCCAAAATCCTAACATGGAAGCGCACACGCCACTTGGAGCTACGCAATATCTTTCAGGGTTGACACATGAAACAACGTTAGGTATGAAAACTGTACATACTTTTATTCGTTAATAAAAATTATTATATCATAATACATGTTTTCACTTTCAAACCAGATTATCAATAATGTGGTAACGTACTTCCGACCTTATTTCAAGAAGACTGCATCTAAAATCCTAACATGGAAGTGCACACACCGGTTGGAGCTACACAATATCTTTCGGGGTTGACACATGAAACAACGTTAGGTACAATAACTCTCCATACATTTATTATTAATAAAAAATATTGTATCATAATACATGTTTTCACTTTCAAACCAGATTATCAACATGGTAATAACGTACTTCCGACCTCATTTCAACAAGAATGCTTCCAAAATCCTAACATGGAAGCGCACACGCCACTTGGAGCTACGTAATATCTTTCGGGGTTGACACATGAAACAACGTTAGGTATGAAAACTGTACATACTTTTATTCGTTAATAAAAATTATTATATCATAATACATGTTTTCACTTTCAAACCAGATTATCAATATGGTGGTAACGTACTTCCGACCTTATTTCAAGAAGACTGCATCCAAAATCCTAACATGGAAGTGCACACACCGGTTGGAGCTACGCAATATCTTTCGGGGTTGACACATGAAACAACGTTAGGTACGATAACTCTCCATACTTTTATTCTTTAATAATAAAAAATATTGTATCACTTGTTTACGGAATTATTTATGATTTTCCTTATACATGTTTTGAATGTAAAACCAGATGAACAACAACGTGGTAGTAACATACTCTTTCCCTTATTTGACCAAGAAGACAATCGAACTATTGAGGGTAAGCTTCATTAACATAATTTGCCATTGTTTTTTTACTATAATGAATTCTTACGTTATACGCGTGCAGGAACCAGCGATGCTGTAGCCCCAAAAAACGGCGTAGACGTGAATACCAAAGCAGTTATTACATACATCGTAAAGAAATAAACATAGGTAACATATTCTTCCATATTTGTTTATTCTCTAAAAAAATTTGATTTCGCCCTTACTAAAACATGTTTTGAATTGCAATCCAGCTGAGCAAAGTCAAAGAGATCCATACTACTATGTGTACAATGGCCTTCCTAAATAGCATAGTTTATTGAAGCCACAACCACCATGTGTCCATTGTGGAGCAAAGAAGATACAATACGAGTTTCCTACTTTTTGTTGCATGAAGGGGAGAACAACTCTGCAGCCTTTAGACATTCCTCCAGAACTACACAACCTATTTACTTCTCAATGTCAGTTAGGAAAAATGTTTAGGAAAAACATACGTGCCTACAACACAAACTTCTCATTTGCATCCATGGGTGTAAACTTGGACAAAAGATACAGTGGTGTTACAGGAACAGGAGTATATACGTTTCGTGTCCAAGGAGGGATATATCATAAAATTGATCAGTTGGTTCCTAGAGATGGAACACCAAGGTATCTGCAGTTGTATTTTTATGACCCGGAATCTGAATTTGAACATTGGTTAAAATGGCCTAATCTTGATAAAGAGATTGTTACCATAATATCACGTGTCCTTGCATCAAATCCATATGTTCAGACATTCCGTTCACTTGGTAACCTTGGTTCACTTGGCAAGTATCGAGTCGAATTTAATGCATCAGTTAAGGTCGATCAGAGAGATTACAATCATCCGACAGCGTCTGAAGTATAAGCATGATTATGACCATCTTATATGTTATGTACATATATGATTTTTGTATCTCATCATACGTTAACCATTTATCACGTAGGTTGCTGGTATTTGGATGGAAGGTAATGAAAACATGACCGCATACAAGAGAAGTATCAATGTCTATGGAAAGTCTGACTATGCTACGCAAATACAGCCGTATTTTGCTTTCTATGATCCTTTGTTCTATCCAATGTTCTTTCCAAACGGTGAGGCTGGATGGCATTCTCGAATACCAAAGGAAGGTGTAGACATTAGAGAACTTGACGATAATGATGCTGACGATGATGATGCTGATGATAATGACATTGCTGAAAATGAAGAAGGTACTAAACTAATCATAATCATAATAGTAATATAAGTCAACACATAATTTTTAATACCCCGCTTTAATAGTATCATACAGTATACATTTGCCTTACATAATTTGTTAACATCACCACACAGGGATTAACACAAAAACTGGTAGAAAAACCGTTACTATGCGAGAATATTATTGTTACAAGTTCTAGATTCGACCAACTCATAACTTGATCTTATTTGGAGGGCGATTGTTTCAGCAATTCGTTGTAGACACGTACATAAAGATCGAGACGTCACGGTTGCAATTTTGGAGGGCGATTGTTTCAGCAATTCGTTGTAGACACGTACATAAAGATCGAGCAAATTTGTATCAAGGTATCGTTGATTGTATTAACGCCGGTGAGGTTCAATCAAATAGACTTGGCCAAATTATTGTCTTGCCTGTTTCTTTTATCGGAGGACCGCGCGACATGCGGAGATGATTTTTAGATGCCATGACATTAGTACAAGATGCTGGGAAACCTGATATCTTTCTTACGATGACTTGCAATCCTAATTGGCCTAAAATTGTGGAAGAACTTTATGAGGGACAAACGGCCCAAGATCGACCCGACCTGGTTACTAGAGTTTTCCGTGCGAAACTAGAGTATCTCAAAATAAGCCTATTCAAGAATCATATCCTCGGTGTTGTCGTGTCGTATGTATATGTTATCGAGTTTCAGAAACGAGGTTTACCACACGCACATTTTCTACTGATTTTAAAATCGGAAGACAAGCTGGCGAATCCCGATCATTACGATCAAATTGTTTGCGCTGAAATTCCAGACCCCAACACACATCCTGAATTGCACGCACTGGTAGTTAAGCACATGCTTCATGGTCCTTGTGGTCATTTAAATCCTCAGTGTCCTTGTATGGAGGGTGAACCCAAAAAATGTCGCTGGAATTATCCTAGGCAATTCCAAGAAACAACAAAACAAGGAGATGACTCATACCCGTTGTATCGACGAAGAGACAATGGCATTGAGGTAAACGTGCGGAACAGCGTCCTAGACAATAGATGGGTTGTTCCATATAACCCGAAATTGTTGATGATGTTCAATTGTCACATCAATGTTGAGGCGTGTTCAAGTGTAAAATCTGTTAAGTATATATTCAAGTACGTTTACAAGGGTCATGACAAACAAGTTGTAAATGTTGATAAAGATGGAGAACAATTCTATAACGAGATTAAGAGATTCCAGGATGCGCGATATGTGTCACCCCCCGAAGCCATGTGGCGAATTTATAGGTTCCCTCTATCTAATATCCATCCGCATGTCATGTCATTGCAAGTTCATCTTCCAAATAAACAATTGGTCAGGTTTGCGGAAGACGATGTACTTACTGATATTATTGAGAGAGAAAAGGATAAGAGGTCGATGTTGAATGCCTTTTTGATTTGAACAAGACGGACATAAACGCAAGGAAATATTTGTATAAAGACATACCACGACACTACATTTGGAATAAGAGTACACGGAAGTGGAAACCTCGACAAAAAGGTAAAATGAGAGCTAGAATGGTTTCAGCTAATCCTGCTGAAGGAGAGCGATTCTATCTACGTGTACTATTGTTACATGTTAAAGGACCTACCGGGTTTGATTATCTTTACACCGCAAACAACATATTCTACAGTACTTTCCGGAGGGCCGCACTAGAAAGAGGATTAATAAAGAGTGATGATTACATTCATCAATGCTTATGCGAGTCCTCTACGCACGAAATTCCCGTCTCTCTTAGAAGACTATTCGCGACTATTCTAATCTTTTGTGAGCCAGCCGATGTTCGAAAACTTTGGGAAGATCATTACCACTCATTTTCAGAAGACTACAACTTAGAGTGTGTAAGTGAAGCGCGTGTTCAAAATATGGTTCTAACAGACATATCATCAGTACTAGAGTCTATGGGTAGAGATATTAGTGATTTTGATCTTCCAGAAATTACTGCCGATGTTCGTTCGTATGCATACGGATGCCGTGAAGTACATAAGGAGTGCTCGATAGTTGTACGTGATGAAGATATACTCGCGCACCATTCTCTCAGCATTGATCAAAAAATCGCATATGATACCATCATGAGACATGTTGATGATGACTCTCCAGGGGTTTTTTATTGATGGGCCTGGAGGAACCGGGAAAACGTTCTTGTATAAAGCTTTGCTTGCCACTGTTCGTTCCCGTGGTATTATTGCACTAGCAACTGCTTTATCAGGGGCTGCGGCAAATAACATGACCGGTGGACGAACTGCTCACTCGCGATTCAAAATTCCTATTAATCTTAGTACAAACTCAATATGCAACATAAAAAAACAAAGTGGTCTTGCCAAACTACTTCAGCAAGCCAAGTTGATAATATGGGATGAAGCATCAATGGCTAAAAGACAAGGCGTTGAGGCAGTAGATCGTTCAATGCAAGACATTACCGGGGTCAAATTTCCTTTCGGTGGTAAGATAATGGTTTTAGGAGGAGATTTTAGACAGGTTTTATCGATGGTACGATGTGGAACACGTGCTCAAGTTGTAGATTCAAGTCTACGAATATAACCTCTTTGGAGTAGAATTAAAAAATTGAGCTTGACTATAAACATGAGGGCCCGAACAGACCCTTGGTTTTCAAACTTCCTATTACGAGTCGGTGATGGAGTTGAAGAGGTCATTGATCAAGACTACATTCGAATACCTGATGACATGACCATTCCATACACTACCGACGCTGCCTTAAAAGATGCATTGATCAATGAAATCTTTCCTTCCTTCGCCACCAACGTTCATACATCTTCAGATTTAATTTCAAGAGAAATATTATCAACAAAAAATGAACACGTTGATGGCATTAATAATTTGTTGATCGACAGATATCCGGGCGACGAGCAAATTTACTATAGCTTTGATGAAGCAGAAGATGACAAACATAACATGTATCCTTTGGAATTCTTGAATTCGCTAAACGTGAGCGGTATTCCACCTCATTGCTTGCGCTTGAAAATTGGATTCCCGATCATACTTTTAAGGAATCTTGATCTGGCAAATGGATTATGTAATGGAACGAGGCTGATATGCAAACGATTTGATCCGAATGTCATCAATGCTGAGATTGCTGTTGGGCAACACGCTGTTGTTAGAGTGCTATTGCCAAGAATTCCTCTTGCTCCATCCGAAGAAGACATGTTCCCTTTCAAACTAAAGAGAACACAATACCCTGTGCGCCTTTACTTTGCGATGACTATCAATAAAGCTCAGGGACAAACAATTCCAAATGTTGGTGTTTACTTGCCCGACTCTGTTTTCTCACATGGTCAACTTTATGTTGCGTTGTATCGAGGAATATCTCGTTCAACTACCAAGGTTTTAGTGAAACCAGAAAAAGACTTTGGTGAAGAAGGAGTCTACACCTCTAATGTCGTATACCAAGAAGTTTTACGCGATGAGTAACATATGTCGTTATATTTTTTCTTGTAACTGAGAATTGAAAATTGATGTAATGTCACTTCAGATTTTACTAAATGTTCTTTTATATTGGTAGAGATACATTTTTTTAAAAAAGTTTTCTAAACTTAGATTATCGTATGTTATGCGAATTTTTATTGCATTTTAGTCTTACGTTTATATATATTGCTTTATTAAGTATTTGCAACTAAGAAATTCCACATATATGCATGTGTAATTACTTTTACCAAATTGACACATATAAAAAAACTATATGGTTTTTTTAAAAATATACGGTGGTAGTAAAATAGTGGATATTATATATATTATATGGATGTATTATATACAATTTACTATTTTCAATATTTGTAATCATAACACCTCTTAATAACCGTGCCCTTTATTCATCTACACACACTACCTAATCCCATTGAGACAAAATCGATGGTGAATCATTGATCAAAAACTTTGATCAAAAAATTATCGAAATCTCTCCATAGCAGGTACATATTTGACTCAAACCTATTAAATCTTTTTTCTTTGTGATGATCGGTATTGATAACTGATCAAACTCATTTGATTTATTAGATAAAATCTTTGAATGAGGTTTATTGCATGGCTATAATTATTTTTCCTATGATTTTTGATAGTTTATGGATGCTATTAGTATTTTCAAGATTGTGATTGTAGCATTATTGATATATATGATCCAACGATTCATTTAAAATTTTAGCTTTTTTGGTTAATTGCATGTGTAATCTTACTATTGATGATTACCAATCAGTATAAGTATGATCAGTTTTTTTATAAAAAAATTGATTTTAGTTTTGCAGAATTATGGTTTGGACATATACCTTACCTAGATTGTGTTTATGGACGACCAAAGTTGTTACACTAAATTTAGAGTTTTGGAGTTAGTTAATTATGCATATGATTTGACCATGTATATGAAATTTTATTTTGCTTTATATTTAGTAGTTTCATATGACCATGTATATAAAATTTTATTTTGCTGTACTTTATGAGTTTGCAACCTAAATATACAAACGAGTTTAGTACCATGTTGATAAATCATATTCATAAATGGATCATCATCTCGGATAGCAACAGTCATAAGACATTTTCCACCATCACAAATCAAAAACTAAAATTCATCAATTCCTTGTTGAAATGTGCATACTGACAGTTGGTGCGACCAACAGGGGTGGAGCTATTGCCTGGCTACCTGTGGCACATGCCACATATAGATTGTTCAGGAGAAAATATTTTTGCTATGTGTAATTTGAATTTTAGTTTGGAAATATGTGCACCTGCAAATGTTCTTGAGTGGTTATAGTCTGCATACAGGGAATTACAGATTAGTTCTTTTTTCGCACCTTGTGAGTATTCATGGTAAATTGGCAATACCTCAAACTACTATATGTCAATACGAGCAAAAATGTTTTGAGTAACTTTTAGAAGCCTGTTAATGAACCAACCCTACTTTATTTAGAAAGAAAAATTATATAATATATCATAGTGGGAAAAAAGATTAGTCGAATTATGTCCTTGGCGTCCAATAAATAAATAAAGAGCGTTAACTCATTCGCAACCACCTTTGTTTATATTGCAATAAAATCAAAGGCAAATAAGCAGAACATCCTAAATAGTTACTACGTAGTATCATTTATGCGTCAACTTTGTGCCACGCATACGAAAAATCTCTGGATCCACCACTGGAGACCAAAGTATGATTCTGTTATAACATAGGGTTATTGAATTTTTGGCTTTTCATGTTTATTGAATGTTCATGTTATAACATAGGATTACCCATGAATGTTTAGTATTGATGTTATCAATCTATGATTCTGTGTTCATTAGGGTATCAAAGCATGATTTTGTGCTCATAAATTTGGTACCTCATAGGTAATATCCATCTTGGTTTTAGACCTTCCAGTTTGTGAGGAGACAATGATGAACTATTTCTCGATGTTAGTTTAAGGAGATGGGAACACATTCTTTAGTTTTTAATTTTTTTGTTTGGATTAATGTCTTTTGTGTTTTATATGAACAATTACTTGCCTTCTTTTGCTTCCATAAGATGTTACTATAGACAATTCTTCTCGTTGGTGGCAAATATTTATGCGTTTCTGTCTTATGTAATTAGAATGAGTATTCAACTCTTAGTGGAAGTAAACACACGCAACGTTCACCAACGACAGGTACTTATCTAACATACCAGTGTTATTCAACAATCTTTTTTCATTCTTAACAATGATATGTAAACTGATCTAACTAATAAAATTTTATTTTCAGGTTCTACCAACTATTTTCACAGACACATTATACACCGGTACTAAGCTGTTGTACTTAATCCACAACGGAGGAACAAAACATAAAGTGTACATTAGGAAGGTTGCTGGTAGTAACAACTATGAGTTGTACTCTCATGAATGGGATCAGTTTTTGAAGGACAGCGGGTACCGTAACGCGTCAGTCTTCCATTTTATTCGTCAAGCCGAAGATAAATATTATGTTACAGCGTACGAGGCTGGTGGAACTGAGTGTAATGGATATGACATCGACTTAAACAATGATAGGCTTAGCAGATGCTTTGTAACATTGGACAATATCGAACAGTCTCCGGTATGTTAAATTATTACTCATTCTAATGCATAACAGTTTTTCCATATTCGTGAAATTATGATAATATGGTACTAAATAGATGGTTATCAATTACCTATATGTAGGTACTACCTTATGACTTTCTTAAGATAGGCACCACAAATCAAATACAAGTTATGGTTGCTAACAAATTGGTGTCAACTGTGACTCATGATGAAATTGACATATCAGTAAATGAAAAAGGACATGTGTTGTCTGGTCAAGGATGGCATATTTTAAGTTATGTCGAGCAGCTACAGGTGGGAAGTAGGGTGGTTGTTACGAATCTTTTAGGGAATAAAATTTCGTTGGTGGTGTTTGGTGACAATGGTATGGGGTTACAGATTGAGATGGTACCACCAATGTAGCTTAATTCACGTGTACCCTTCATCAACAGGTCTGATGACAAAGGTATGGTATATATCTTAGATTTGAATGACGAATATATATTAACCCATTTGTTACATACATTTACATTTACTAACAACCTCTTTATATTATAATCAACAACTGTAGATTTAAGGATGACACACTACTGTGAATGTAAAAATCATCATACTGATCATGAAGATGAATATCGTTGTTTCTATGCTCCCATATTGGCATACGTTACTGCCAAAGGCCGTCTGGTAAGTTGGAAAGATCCCTACTGCTTATGTTTGTTTACATATATGCCTCTATTGTTTGAACATTATTCCACTAAGAGCATGCTTATTTTTGTTTACATATATGCCTCTAGGCCACCTTGTAGCTGTTTTCCTTAAAAATGAATATTTATAGTTTTATAATGTATAAATGGTTATGGTTCGTTATTTTTACCAGAAGTCTAATTGTGTGATGTTGGTTTGTAACTGTTGAGTAGCTTTAGATTTCAAGCCAATAAGATATGTACAAGTAAACGGAATTTGCTATTAACTTTCTTTTAAATGTATAATGCTCGGATTTTCTAAACATATACATGCTTCGAGACTTTGACCTGATTTCTTTTTAGATAAATTTTGGCTCGTCAATTCCTGATGTTTTCTAACCTATATTAACGTTATTCCAATAATAATGTTGTTTATACCGTCTTTTGGCCAGACCATACCACACAGGGATGTGAAGGCTCTCAAATTGAGGAAATATCATAACTTAATGTTGCACTATTAAAATTTGGAATTTTATGTTGATATTGATCTGGAGTTTCACTCAGACCGACCTTGGAGAAGACACCACATGAATATCAAAGCTAATTGGAAACACATTGTTCGCGAATGTGATTTCGAGGACAATAAAATGGTAAGATTCAAGCTAGTTGGTAAAGTTAAGGATGTTTTAAAGAGTGTGGATGGAGCAAAGCCAGTTATGATACCAGTATTCCACATGTGTTAAAATGGTTCCTTTAACGTTCTAGACGTTATGCTTTTGGGTATGTTAAAATTCTTAATGTTAAGTTTCATGTCAATGTACAATTATCTATGTCTGTTATCTTATGTATCTTTTGGATTATTAAGAACTGCCGGTGTGACTTCTGGGATTAGACTGTACGGCATTCAGTGAATGTAATGTTGAAAACAATGTTCATGTTTTAAGTATCGTTTGAATCTATTTGATGTTAATCACTATAATAGCATAATGTCTTCTTTTACAAGTTCCTTGTATTCCTTCTTTTATCACACACTTTAACGTCTCGTGTTAGAATTGTAGGAAACGGTGTACACTTTTATTATAAAATCGAATTTACAATAAAATAACAGAAATTAAATTGACAGAATTTAAATGACAGAAAGTAATTAACAGTAATGAAGAAAGCAGTAAAACAAAGACGAGGCACGTGTTTAACACGCTTCCCTTACAACAGATTCGCCGTCTGTTTCCCAGGGTACAACGTCCAAAGCTGTTGTACAGCCGGACTAAACAAACTTGCCTGAGAGATCACGGAAGCCTTGCGTGTTTCTGATCGACGAGCTGCTGAAAAATGAACTGGTAATGGAGTAAAGAAAAAGTTGCGTTTTTTTGATAATAAAAACTGAATGAGAATGGTTTATTTTATAGCTAATTCATGTCTTGGTCACCAAGACAGAATATATGCTTCTAAAATAATCAGACATACAAATCTGTTAAAAATAAACACGATCTGCATATATTTCACAAACACAGGAAAATTCTGTCATGACTTAATAAGAAAGTCTATATCTATTCCTTAAATAGATGTACAAAATTTTCTAGAAACAAAAATCGAATTTGCAACAAAAAAGATACCGAAATCTGCCCGCGCCCAAACCAGTTTTCAGAGCTGCATTAGTGTCCGCAGGTCGCGCGCTCGTGCACAATTTCAGTAGCTTCGAACCCGTTTTTGGCCTAGAAATCCCACTTTCTGCACCCCCCCCCCCCCCCCCCTGCGCGCGCGTAGGCGTGGGAGTAAAAACCCACAAATGAATATTGTAAGGTAGAAACTAGGATTTCCTTATAAACATATTTTCACTTCATGTTTCAAGCGATGTGGGACAAATAATTTTCCAAATATTGTGTTTCACGTGACTCACTTTGAGACACGATATCTCATTCATATTAACTCCATATTGGACATACTTTAGCTCGTTGCGAAGCTCTCTTCAAGGAGAACGCAAAGCTACTAAGTACTACGAATATATATAACATATACATATATAAAATTATGTCCAAAGTATTGCAAAAACCATATTTTGCAAAACATTTTCCAACAATCCCCCACATGAATGGGAATCGGTCGAAAACACACGAAAGTTTCGGCAAAATTTCTGCGGTTAAGTCCTGCATAGGATAGGTAGGTGTAACCCTTTGAACCTTCTATTGTGAGATGCACTTAGTCTCCTAGATCTAAGTAGACGCGATGTCCTTGAACTCAGCCTCTTTTTACGTAGACGACAATACACACTCACACAAGACTCTCCCTGACCTTGTCAAGTCCTCATAGTCGTGTTCGTTATGGTCATGAACACTCGCCTGGTTCTGCAAGAGCTCTTAGAAATTGCGCCACCACAATTTCCTTCGAAGCGACCCCACTTCTCTCACATAGGTGATTTCATCATGAATCATTAAAAACATATGTTTTATGATTTCATCTTGAATCATTATGCTTTATGATTTCATCCTGAATCATTAAGCCATATGTTTAACCTCTCAACATGTCACATTGTTCTAGGAATGAACTAAGAAAGTTACTGTATTAAGTAACCCCCCCCCCACACACACACACACACATTGATGTGACTTCCCCCACATTTCTATGATTAGGTTGTCATATTGAACCCAGATCTTGGGATCTCCAGTCAATTGGGTTAGGTTTTCCTTCATAGAAACTCATTCCTTTAAGGGCTTTAGTCCCATTCCTTTAGACGACTTACTAACTAACTCTCTGCTTAAGCCTTTTGTAAGCGGATCCGCGATGTTATCCTTTGACTTCACATAGTCAATTGAGATAACTCCTGTTGAGAGTAGTTGTCGTACCGAATTATGTCGATGACTGATATGTCTAGACTTTCCATTATACATTGTGCTATGAGCTCTGCCAATTGCCGATTGACTATCACAATGTATGCTAATGGCCGTTACCGGTTTAGGCCACCTGGGGTATGTCCTCTACGAATTGACGTAGCCATTCCGCATCTTCTCCGCATTTATTTAACGCGATAAATTCTGATTTCATCGTGGAGTTAGCTATTACAGTTTGCTTGGAAGACTTCCAAGATATAGCGGCCCCTCCCAGTGTAAACACATATCCATTGGTCGATCTAGAATCCTTTATGTCAGATATCCAATTTGCATCATTGTATCCTTCAATAACAAATGGATATCTA
Source organism: Glebionis coronaria (assembly GCA_025667525.1). Taxonomy (NCBI): domain Eukaryota; kingdom Viridiplantae; phylum Streptophyta; class Magnoliopsida; order Asterales; family Asteraceae; genus Glebionis; species Glebionis coronaria. The sequence continues at coordinate 183,093 of JANFOE010001816.1, forward strand.
GCATAATTCAGTCTATAATCACGACTGTATTAATAACTAGATTTTACTCAGTTAAAAATTTCTTTGTCGTATGTCTAATCGAATTGACTATTGGTTTAAGTGCGACTCAGTCGTCTTTTGGTGGAAACAATATTTTTGGTCGTTGTAGAATTAAAATTTGCAAGACTTAAAAAGTAAATGATGGTTAATTAAAACTAAAACTAATTAAAACTTAAATGGTGCAATATAAAAACTTTGAAAAGAAAATTAATTAAATGACTTAAAATTAAAGCGTGACGAAAAATTAAATTGACAGTGTAATAAAAATGTGAACTTTAAAATTAAACTAAAAAAAAATAGCGGGAAAAATAAATGCATGAGACTCAAACAGAGGATAAACAAAACCTGAGTTGGACCCCGAAACACTGTCACTATCCGGAATACCCAACTAAGTACTGCTTATCCGGAATCATCCCTGAGTCCTTATCCGGAATAAATTTCAACGAGTTATCCGGGATATGGTTCCAAGGCTTATCCGGAATATGATTGTCACTCCTTATCCGGAATTCCCCTTGTTCCTTATCCGAAATAATCTTCTGAAGCTTATCCGGAATCCCCTCCAATAGTCCCTATCCGGAATAAATTCCGGCTGCTTATCCGGAATAAACAAACAGCACTTATCCGGAATAACTTGTTATCCGGAATCCCTTGGATCGTTATCCGGGATAATCTTCGAACCCTTATCCGGAATAAACTGTCACCTTATCCGGAATAATACCGAAGCCTTATCCGGAATCTCCTTCAAACACTTATCCGGAATAATGTTGTCCCACAGCTTATCCGGATTACCCGTCTAGTAGCTTATCCGGAATAAACAAATGCCTCTTATCCGGAATAATCTTCCGGATGCTTATCCGGAATAAACTGTCACTTTACTCGGAAAACACAATAGAAGACTTATCCGGAATATCTACCCGTGTAGCTTATCCGGAATAATCAGATGATCACTATCCGGAATGTTGAGATGGAGGTGATATTCGGAATACAAGGGTTTTACCAAAACCCGGATAAGAACTTAAATCAAATAAGCTACGAACTAAAATTAAGCTAAAACAAATAAGCACTTAACTAAAACTTCTACCAAATCAAATTTAAGAAAAAGCAATTGAACCAAAATTTAAAAACTTTTAAAACACTAAATAATAAAATATTTAAAATCAACTGTTTATAAAAAATAACTAAAGAGCACTTAATTAATTTTAAGAAAAACACAATAAGCTATAAAATCAATAAACAAACATAATCAAAAACATAAAAGCATAACCAATAATCAAACAAGCATAACAATAAGCACATACGCATAAAGATTAAGCAAAACAAGAAAGGTAGAATGAGAGATTAATAAAAACTTGATTAAAGAAAAGATTCAACAACAAAATTAAGAACACTTACTTGGAATTAAAGGAATTAAAGTGCAAGACAAGTATTTAAAATGACAATTAATTAAAATGACATGAAAATAAGGTGGAAAGACTAATGTGTCAAATTAGCTAACAACTCCTAATGACACATTAGGAGTCTATTTATAGGTGATTAGGAAAGACTAAGCATGTGTTGGTTATTCTTCTTCTTCACGTCTTTTCGTCTTCTTAATTCTTCGACTTTTTCGAATTTGTCTCGGGATTAATAAACTCGTCTTTTAATTTCTTCATTAATTTAGACTTGAGTTCTTCGGCTTTTATTAAACTTCTGTCTTTAGACTTTTTCTTCGATAAATCTTCAGAATTGGCCTTGGACTTCCGTTCTTTTTGCACTCTTAATCTTTTGACTTTGTCTTTTGTCTTTTTCTTCGATAAAAGCCTGTGAAAGCCCGTGTTTTCTTCCCTTTTCACATTTTCGTCCTAAATCAAAACAAAAACACAAACCACGCATAATTCCGACATTTACGACATAAAATACACGTTTTGGCCTGATTATTATTGTAATTAAGTGGTAAAAGGATAAGTGTTTTCACACTTATTAAATCCCCTACACTTGACCATTGCAATGTCCTCATGCAATGCATTAATTACAAAGCAAGTTTTTACATTTTCCATCATAATCAATCCATATTGGCCTTTATTAAAAAGATAGAAAATTACAAAATATTCAAAAGAAGATAACAAGTAAAAAGAGCAAAAACTTACCTTGGGGTTTTAGAATGTCGTGAATGATTATCATCCTCAAGTTTCACGTTCCACAAACCAAGCTTAAAAACGAGATCATTGTTGTTATAAGTTAGCAGACTAACACGAACTCATGTGGGCCAATTATTTACTTAGACTCCCTTATTCCTAGGTGTAGCTCTTATATTTTATTATTGTATTGAATGATCACGAGGATGCATTGTTGACTTATTTTGATAGTTATTTAGGCTGAAAATAAAGTGGGACGATTTAATCAATAGTTAGCTAAAGGACAAAATCTTTTAAAACTGCTTCTCGGGACCTCATAAAGTTCATATCTTGGCATAACTCGCTTCACGATTTGAGACCTTTCTCGGACCGATATTTGGCAGTGATTTCATACTTCAAATCTTTGAGAGACGTTCTTGAAATTATGGTCTTCTCTTCATAACATGAATTTCTTCTCTTGAACTTTTTGAGAGATTCTTCATATTTGGACCACGACTTCTTCATTTTTCTCCAATCTTTATTTGGGATTTTGATTTACAACGATCCGCCTCCTTTTAGGACTTGGATCTGTTTATCCTCATACCTTGTTAGGGCCTTTTTGGATAGATTTCTCCATGATCTTTACGGGAGTATTTGCTTTTCGTCGTGTGTCTCGATCCTTCATATTGATTTTTGATAAATGATTCTTCACATCACTTTTGGATCTTTAGCAACAAAATGTCGCCCTCATGCCTTGTTAGGGCCTTTTCGGACTCGCCAATCTTCGCATCCCGCTTCAATAAGTTATGCCTTAGCTATGAACTCTAATTAATACCGAGCAACTTTTAAACGATCTTGGGCTAGAAGCTAAGTAACTTTTCAAATCGTACAACCTTATTTATTGCAAATATATTTATTAACAAGCGATGGGAGAAAAAGCTCATAATTAACATAAATTCATGAAAGAATACCAAACTTATAATTGACTCTATCATCTCTCGTTCTCCACAATTTAAAATCTCAAGGAATGAGACTCATAGATGCTTAGCCATTTAAATCAAAGTTTTGGGTTTTAGAGTCATCTATAGGATCTTGCAAATTCTTAGACTTTTTCAAGTTTAGAAAATGCATTTTAAAGTTCCCTTGATAAACAACTCTCTAGGATCAATTATAGGAACTTGCGGAAAGTTCTTGTTCTTAACCCGTGAGAGTTCATAGCCAAGCAAAACTTGACTTAAACACGTTAAGGATAATAACTAGAGTATACTTAGATAAGTAAACTCGGGTTGAGTTAAAAGATTCACAACGTTTAAAAATTAAAACCACTTTATTAAAATTTATTCTAGCAAAGAAAGAAAATAACTATAACAAGGGAAAAACTAATATGCCAAAATAGATCAAAATTTTTGAAAAATATCGAAAAATTGATTTTCTGGTTAAAATGAAGACAAATTCAAGGAAAAGACCACTTAACTTCGATAGAAGGCCCCCTACACTTAATATAAACATTGTCCTGAATGTTTAAGCATGTGAGAGTAAACTCCCCTACACTTAGGACATTGTGCACGTTGTTTAAATCTTGCTAAGGAAAGGACAACTAAAGTGATTCCTATTTTAATATTGAATAATATAAAATAGAGAATCAAAAGAGTTTAGGATAAAACCGGGAAGACGGGTACACGGAATCACGGGTCGTCAAAAGTCATCAAGAATGGATCTTTGAAAGCTCGAATCCCTACATATGATTAGAAAGAACACAACAAACAACATACTAGGGTCTCCCCCTACACTTATTATAAAAATAAGAGAAAAAGGATAGATACTGCGGGTTGCCTCCCGAGAAGCGCTTGTTTTTGTTAACCGAGTCGTGAGCCTGACTCGACCTTGATTAGCATAGGAAGAAGCTTGAAAAACATCCACCGGGATCAAATACATGGTTTTCGTCCATCAAGTAACACAAGCTTAAGGCGAACAATGCAAGCCAAAGAAGAGTAGGCAAGGTTCCCTTAAGCAAAGATGGAGCACGGTGGGAGCAAGGGTGAAGAGGTGCAAGCATATCTCCATAAGTTCCAAAAATCTTTCCTTTTATTTCATCAGATGGATACTGAGATGGCTTAAAAAGTACAATACCGGGGTTGAACACCTTTTCCTTTAGGGGAAAATAACACTTAGGCTCAGTAGACCTTGAAGAAGATCCGATCATAAATCTCGCAATCTCATCCTCAGAAGGTGGATATAGAGGTGTCAAGACATAAGTGTTGTGGATATCGGTGTCGGTCGGCTGTTTCTCCTTTGAAGCGGGTTTCTTCATATCTAAAGTAGGATAAAGACCATAATCATCAAAGTCCAAAGGAGGATCATCACTCTCATTTGGGAAGTATGTGTTGAGAAAAGTAGCAAAGTCTTCATCAAATGAGTAGTCATCCAAAGTAGGATCAAGTGCTGTTGGTGGAGGATCTTCATCATGTGAAGAATCACTCGAGAGAGTATCAGCCTCATCAAAATCATCAAAAGTGGGCATGTCTAGATACTCAGAAGTAAAATCATCATTAATCATCTCCATTGGAACTAGAATCGTCATCATAATCATCAAAGATTGGTGGAGAATCATAAATTGGTGGAGGATCAGAATTGGATAGAGAATCATCCACATCATTTTGGAACAGTGGATTATCATAACAAGAATCGAATAGAGGATTGTTGTAGACGACAAAATCATCAAGCACATTAATCATATTCGCTGATTCTCTTCCATAGGATTTGTTTGTGATCTTCCCCATTTTGAAAACTTGTGCATCATTCCCGACCCTTAAGATTAACTCACCTTCGGCAACATCAACTAAAGCTTTTCTGGTTCTTAAAAATGGCCGACCAAGTATTAAAGGAATACGAGGGTCCATTTCATAATCAATAACAACAAAGTCGACCGGAAAAGTGAAGGTGCCAACTTTAATGAACATATCTTCAGCAATACCAACGGGCTAAGCGAGAGTGTGATTTGCTAGCTCAAGAGTCGGTTTTGTTGGAGTAAGGTCGGGTAATGATAGTGTTGTCCAAACACTTAAAGGCATCAAATTTATACTTGCCCCTAGATCAGCTAAGGCAGTAAATTCTTCGGTTTTGTTAAAAATGCAAGGCAACACAAAATGACCGGGATCTCCAAGTTTTTCTGGAAGTTCTTTAAGAATGACTGCAGAACAGTTTTCATTTAAGCGTGTGTTGACAAGCTCAACTAGCTTTTCCTTTTTATTAAGCAATTCCTTGAATGCTTTGACAAATTTCGGCATATGGACAAGTGCTTCAACAAGGCTAATGTAAAAAATTCATTTGAGAGATCATCTTCAAATAGTTCGACACTTGAATGTCATCCTTGGTTTGAAATTTAGCCTTGTCTAAGCGAGAAGGATAAGAATATTTGGTTTATAGGTGGAAGGTAGGGTTGGTGAAGGGTTCTTCTTGGGTACTTCAGCTGGTAGAGGTGGTAATGGAGAACTAATACTAGGCGTGGGATTAGGAGGGATAAATGGTGGTGGAGGAGGTGTAGATGGAGTAACTGGGGGAGGGATGGATGGTCCTACTAAGGTTGCTCCACTGCGTGTAGTAATAGCACTCACATTCGCTCTTGGGTTGGTGACGGTGTTTGAAGGTAGAGAGCCCGAAGTAGAGGGTTGAGTGGTTGGTAAGAAACTAGCCAGCATATTCTTCAAATCATTAGTTTGAGTGCTAAAGGAGGTTTGAATATCATGTCGAAGCTTGGATCTAATGTCATTACCTTGCTTAGTGATATCCTCTTTCAAGTTGATAATTTGGCTTTGCATATTCTTAATTTGCTCTCCTTGGGTTCTCATTAAAGCTTCAACATCTTGATTAATGGGTGGGGCTTGTTGAGCGGGTGGGTGATAAGGATTAGAAGCTCGAGGTGGGTTTTGAGTGCTTCTATTGTAGTTGTTGGGGTTGTGGTTTTGAGGAGAAAAACCGGGTGAAAGATAGTTGTTAGAACGGTAACTTAGCAAATTCCGATCACCTTGAGGTCGGGCTTGGTAATTTTACGTTGAATAGTTACCATAAGCCGCATACACGTTTTCCAGATTGCCTTGAGTAGAAGGACAATCAGTGTATGAATGAGGACCACCGCAAGTCTCACGAGAAGTTTCTACAGCTTTAACTTGTTGTTGTTGGTTTGTAGCGATGAGCAAGATATTTTTGTTCATTTCGGCCATCATGCGGGTGAATTCGGTCATGTCGGGGTTTGCTGAAGTAGAAGAAACATTGACTCTCGGGTTGTTCCTTGAAGATGCGGAGGAATCCTAATTTTTGTGATGAGTAGTCATGTTCACAATAAGCTCTTCACACTCCTCGGGTCTACTTTTCATAAATGTGCCACCGGCGGCTGCATTAATAGTATCACGATCACGAAAAGTTAAACCATTGTAGAAAGTATCAATCAACGTAACGGGGAGCATGTTGTGGTTCTGACATCGATCGATCAAAACATTATATCTTTCCCAAGCATCAAAGAGAGATTCATCGGGTTCTTGCATGAAACCGCTGATTTGATTTCGAAGGCTCGTGACCATGGATGGTGGAAAGTAGCGCGACAAAAATCGTTGAGTCATGTCGTCCTAAGTATGAATGGAATTCTTCGGGAGACGATCAAACCATTTTTCGGCGTGGTGGGATAAAGTATGTGGAAAGAGCTGTAGGCGGAGGACATACATAGTAACACCGGGCAACTTCATGCTTTGAGTAATAGTAATGAATTTGTCGAGGTGCTTGTTGGCATCATCATCAGGCAATTCGCGAAATGGATTAGTTTGCACTTGTTGGATCGTGTGATGCTTCAACGAAAACTCTGGAGCCATGATTTGCATCGACGCAATTGGTCCTCATCGTCCATACATTGTGGGTTGACAAAGCTCCTCCATTGTTCTAAGGTCGGGTGGGGGAACATTGTTGTTGTTATTGTTGAGGTGCGGTGGGTTATTGTTGTTGTTCACACCTACCATAGCTAAATCTTCACGAGTCTCGGGCTCTGGATAAGTTGAAGATCTAGTACGCATACACCTGCAAAAGCAAAATAAAAAGATACCAAAGAAATAGATAATATATATACACTATAGAAATAAAAATAAAATATTTTTGGATTTTTGGAAATTTTTAATTTTTATGGATTTTTGGAAATTTTTAAGCAAGCAAAATAACGTTCACGAGTGAACGGATCCCAAAATTCAACGCGTCTCTCACAGAAAACCGTTAATATTTACGAAAAGAGCCGGCAGCGGCGCCATTTAATAACTAGATTTTACTCAGTTAAAAAGTTCTTTGTCGTATGTCTAATCGAATTGACTATTGGTTTAAGTGCGACTCAGTCGTCTTTTGGTGGAAACAATATTTTTGGTCGTTGTAGAATTAAAATTTGCAATACTTAAAAAGTAAATGACGGTTAATTAAAACTAAAACTAATTAAAACTTAAATGGTGCAATATTAAAACTGTGAAAAAGAAAATTATTTAAATGACTTAAAATTAAAGCGTGACGAAAAACTAAATTGACAATGTAATAAAAATGTGAACTTTAAAATTAAACTAAAAGAAAAATAGCGGGAAAAATAAATGCTTGAGACTGAAACAGAGGATAAACAAAACCTGAGTTGGACCCCGAAACACTGTCACTATCCGGAATACCCAACTAAGTACTGCTTATCCGAAATCTTCCCTGAGTCCTTATCCGGAATAAATTTCAACGAGTTATCCGGGATATGGTTCCAAGGCTTATCCGGAATATGACTGTCACTCCTTATCCGGAATTCCCCTTGTTCCTTATCCAGAATAATCTTCTGAAGCTTATCCGGAATCCCCTCCAATAGTCCCTATCCGGAATAAATTCCGGCTGCTTATCCGGAATAAACAAACAGCACTTATCCGGAATAACTTGTTATCCGGAATCCCTTGGATCATTATCCGGGATAATCTTCGAACCCTTATCCGGAATAAACTGTCACCTTATCTGGAATAATACTGAATCCTTATCCGAAATCTCCTTCAAACACTTATCCGCAATAATGTTGTCCCGCAGCTTATCCGGATTACCCGTCTAGTAGCTTATCCGGAATAAACAAATGCCTCTTATCCGGAATAATCTTCCGGATGCTTATCCGGAATAAACTGTCACTTTACTCGGAAAACACAATAGAAGACGTATTCGGAATATCCACCTGTGTAGCTTATCCGGAATAATCAGATGATCACTATCCGGAATGTTGAGATGGAGGTGATATTCGGAATACAAGGGTTTTACCAAAACCCGGATAAGAACTTAAATCAAATAAGCTACGAACTAAAATTAAGCTAAAACAAATAAGCACTTAACTAAAACTTCTACCAAATCAAATTTAAGAAAAAGCAATTGAACAAAAATTTAAAAACTTTTAAAAACACTAAATAATAAAATATTTAAAATCAACTTTTTATAAAAAATAACTAAAGAGCACTTAATTAATTTTAAGAAAAACACAATAAGCTATAAAATCAATAAGCAAACATAATCAAAAACATAAAAGCATAACCAATAATCAAACAAGCATAACAATAAGCACATACGCATAAAGATTAAGCAAAACAAGAAAGGTAGAATGAGAGATTAATAAAAACTTGATTATAGAAAAGATTCAACAACAAAATTAAGAACACTTACTTGGAATTAAAGGAATTAAAGTGCAAGACAAGTATTTAAAATGACAATTAATTAAAATGACATGAAAATAAGATGGAAAGACTAATGTGTCAAATTAGCTAACAACTCCTAATGACACATTAGGAGTCTATTTATAGGTGATTAGGAAAGACTAAGCATGTGTTGGTTATTCTTCTTCTTCACGTCTTTTCGTCTTCTTAATTCTTCGACTTTTTTCGAATTTGTCTCGGGATTAATAAACTCGACTTGTAATTTCTTCATTAATTTAGACTTGAGTTCTTCGGCTTTTATTAAACTTCTGTCTTTAGACTTTTTCTTCGATAAATCTTCAGAATTGGCCTTGGACTTCCGTTCTTTTAGCACTCTTGATCTTTTGACTTCGTCTTTTGTCTTTTTCTTCCATAAAAGCCCGTGAAAGCCCGTGTTTTCCCTTTTCACATTTTCGTCCTAAATCACAACAAAAACACAAACCACGCATAATTCTGACATTTACGACATAAAATACACGTTTTGGCCTGGTTATTATAGTAATTAAGTGGTAAAAGGATAAGTGTTTTCACACTTATTATGTATCTCAAATAATGAAGTACCCTAGTAATAAGTGTGTAACCACTTATCCTTTTGCCACTAAAATCAAGGAAAAACAAGACCTAATCATGTGTTTAACATCGTAAAAGTCAGAATTACGCGTGGTTTTGTGTTTTTGTGTAAAATAGGAACAAAAGATCAAAAGGAAAGAAAACTCGGGATTTCACGGTCAAATGTTGAAGAAAAGTCCAAAAAGAGACGAAGACAAAGTCAAAAGACCAAAAGTGTGCCCTAGTTCACGAAAAACGATGAAAGCGACACGAGTTTAAAGAAAAAGATTGACAAAGCCGAAATCGAGCTCGTTATTAGCGGATTTAATAAGTATTGAGTTAATCGGGCTTGGGGGGGCACATTTGGGTTAATGGGCTTAAAAGCCCATTTGGAAGCTTAATGTTGCTTGTTTGATAAACAATAGCCCAATATGGCCCATTTGATTAGTAGAAGGGACGGATATAAAGCATTTGGGCCACAAGCCAATTTGATTCAATGGACGAAAATTGGGCCAAGCCCAAGTTATTTACATAAAATGAAGAAACGCAAGTTTGTTTGCCCAATCAAATCTTCATACCCCATCACCCACGTGTAACTTTCATTCATAAAACATAATAAATATAACGTCTTTTATTCACCCCAATTCCCCACTTCACGTATTATTTACCCCACGTGTGTTTACCAGTCAACTCCCACACCCCAACATTTAATAAAAAAACGTTTTGTTTATTCACTTTACCCACACCCAACTGTTTCCCCACACTCACAATAAATAAAAGACTTTTTATTTACCCCATTCCCATTTAATTCGATACAACCTAGAAATCCTTTTTCACCCACCTTCATCTCTCTCCCAAAACACAGCCTCCACCATCTTATTTACCTAAAAACCCTAATTAACCATGGGTAAAAATTGGGGCTTTTCTTTTTTTTGTTCAAGGCACGTGCGATTCACGCACTTGGGAATTAATTCCCAAGTTTTTCGGATGATCACTAATGGTGGTCCTCAATCCACCGTGGCATCCCTCCTTTTTGTGATTGGTTATCACCTCTCACCACCAATCATATATTTCCACCTCAGCCTAAACAAACACAACAAACACACCCACAATCCAACCTGGCGATCCGAAGGAGAGGGACACCTTTTTAGCCGTTGATTCAAGAGATGAGAGAGAAAAAGAAGAAAGAGCGGCTCAGATTTAATCCTTATTGAAGAAGATTCAAGAAGAGGGTTTGAGGGTTTTCTTATAAAAACCCCCACATCTTGTAATTTTGAGGAGTCCATTGTTTCTTTTCTTTTACTGTTTTTTAATTAATTTAGGAGTAGGTTAATTTAGTTTTAAATTTTGCAAACTAGATTTTAGTTAAATTGTAATTTCAGTTCAGTTTTTTAATGAGTTTGATTTATTAATGAAAGTTCTATTTTGATTAATTTTGTCTCGAATTAAATTTCCTGTTACTATTTAATCTTTAATCTTGAATCTGCGACTTTTATTACTGTTCAGTTCGTATTATTATTAATAAATAAATAAATAAATAAATTAAAAAAAGAAATAAAAACATACTGTTCGGGGGTACTGTTGATGCTTTCGAATTGTTCCTGTTCGGTTACTATTCATGTTCAAGAAGATGTTGATGATTTTTGATGATTCGAGTTGAGTACGGTGGTGTTTGATTGTTCGAATCGGTTTACGATAAGTACGCTCAACGCGCTACTTCTTCTCAACGGAATCGACAAAAAGGTGTCTACTCTTTTTATTTTTTTTATCAGTTTAGTTCATTTAGATTCGGTTATGTTTGTTTAAAATTTCTGCTTTTGTTAAATTGATTTAAATAGTTTGATTATGCTTCGTTTTTATTGTTTGGTTTATTTAGTTGGGTTTGGATCTGCGTAAGTTGTTGTTTGCTTATTTCGATTATTATTTGCTTCGTGTAGGTTTTATGTGCTTATTAGCTTATTTAGTTTTCAGCTTATTTAGTTCATCTCTTATTTGCTTTTTACCTGTTCAGTTTTATTTATTTGTTTGCTCAGCTGATTTGTCGTTTTAGCTTATTTAGTTGCTTATGTTATATCTGCTATTTTGCTTTGTTTTCTGCTGATCATTTGCATAGCTTGTTTTTGGTTATTTGGATTTGTTTCGTTTGTATTGCTGCATAGTTCAGACTCCATTAGTCTGAGTTTAATATGTCCAAAAAGTCTTAAAAAAAATTTAAATAGCAAAAAATTTAGTCTGCTGGGTATCGAACCCCAGACCCCTCGCACAACAACCCAACACCATAACCATCTCCTATGCACCCCTTTTTGTGTTTGTTTACCCGTTCATTCATTAATATAGGTACTTTCTCTTTGGCAGTTTTTGTTAAATAGTTGAATTAAGTTTTTAAGTTTATTTAAATTTTAATTAAATAGGTTTTTAAAATAGTTTTTCTTAATTTAGTTTTAAATAAATATATAAAAAAGATAAAAAAATATTTTTATTTAAATTTCTTTTATAATTTTAAAATAGTCTTTCTAGATTAAAAATAGTTTTAAATGCTTATTTAAATTTTTCTTTTTCTAAATTAGGTTATTTCAAGTTTTATTTTAAAATATATTTTCATTTAAAGTTTTTTAAAAAAAAGTTTTCATTAGATTAAAAAGTTTTATGTTTAAAAATAGTTTTTACATTAGTTTAGTTTAAGATAAATTTTAAAATAGTTTTCCTTTAAAAGTTTTTTTTATTTTAATTAGTTTAATTTTTAAATTAGATTAAATAGCTTTTATTTTAAATAGTTTTTTAAATTAGTTTAAAAATACCAAAAATATTATTTACCAAAAACAAATCAAGTTTTACGTTAAACCGAAAATCAATTCGAGTGAGTCGAGGAAAAACGAACTTTAATTGCTTAAAAATAGGATTACAAAAACCCTAATTTCACCTAGTCATAGCTTTCTAATGTGCATCACTTGGATTACTAGTATATCTACTCAGCCTGCTAACAACATATGCTAAGTCAGGTTGGGTACATGTCATCAAATACATTAACATGCCAATAATTCTTGAATACTCTAATTGGGCAACACCTACGCCTCTATTTTTAGATAGATGCAAACTGGTGTCTATTGTAGTTCTAGCTAGGCCGGAATCCCCCGCATTATGAGTATTAGAAATTTTGTCCACGTAATGTGCTTGACTTAATGCAAGTCCACTCTGAGTTCGTATGATCTTTATTCCAAGGATCACATCAGCCAAACCCATATCTTTCATGTCAAACTTTGATTTCAACATGTATTTAGTAGACTTGATCATCTTGTCGTTACTGCCAACGATAAGCATATCGTCGACATAAAGACACAAGATTACATATCCACTATTTGTGTCTTTGACATAAACACACTTTTCGCATTCATTAAGTTTGAATCTGAAAGTCCCTAATCAATGCTAGAAACCCTAATCTTAACTTAATCAACACAAGGTATTACTTTTCAAACGTAATATTATTATTGTATAATAAAGAATTACAAGTGTTATGGATAACACCGTTTGATGACAATGTGTTGTGCACACTTTGAACAACTATAAACCCTAACTTATGAATACAGTCGTAGCTGTTTGATTCACTAAGTTCTATGCAATAATGTTATGAATATCTCAAAGTGTTAAACATTAATGCATGGATACACATCCTATTTATAGTGTTACGAGATTGACCTAAATAGTACTTGATGGCGACTACACAAGCTTTCACAAGTTCCCACATCAGTCACATGATGTTCTTATATTCTTAGTAGTCTTCCATTATGCTTTAAGGAAACAGTTGTCAAAACAGTTTCCTTTTTGTTCATAGTCTCGAACACACAAATGGCATGTCCAAAGTGTGCTGAGTGTTAACAGGGTATTGCCACCCCTATTAACCCTCAACCCCTCAGAGTCCCTGATACATCTTGGCTGTTATCCATCACAGCCAATGAGTATGTCTTCAAGTAATCTTTGACTTCCTTGACAATGTCTCTGACATGGACTCCTCTGAGGTTGCTCACAGAGACTTGGATCTCTGTGAGTCTTGTGAAACTTGCCTGCCTCCTAGGCACAGGCAAGGGACTATCTAACAGCCTAATTATGTTTAAATCTATGATCAGGGAATCTAACAAGTTTAGATTCTCAACAATCTCCCCCTATTTAGACATAAATAATGCTAGATCTAACTAAGTTAAGGTAAGTGAGTTAACAACTTCTTCTTACTCATAACAGATCTAAACAAACATACCTCATGATTTTATTAATACTTAAAGAAAATTACAAGTACATTACATAAGTAAAATAAAAGGTAAAGGTAAAATTGGGTTGTGAACATCTTCCATAGTCATCATTTTTAATCCTTTCTTCAGCTTCAGCCAAGTCCAATCTGTTATCTAATTCTTCCTGCAAAGTCTTTGCAAACTTCTTGGAATACTCTGTGTTGATCTTGAGTGACTTCTTGTGACAAAGTAGCTGAATTGTTGAAGCTAAGCACAGCTCATCTTCTCTTTGAAATGCATACTGGCAAGCCCTGTTCATGAATGCCATTCCTCTTTCAGGCTTTGTGTATGTTTGACCATCAACAGGGCCAACTATACCATTGGGTAGGATCAAATCCCTGTGCATGCCATCCACTTGAACATCATCTGTAACAAAAGTTTCTTTAACAAGTTGAGAAATTCTTCTTCTTTTGTTGCCAGTCTTTGGGGGTTCTTGTTCAAAAAGCTGTGGTGGGGGATCAATCTTGAGTTTGGCAGCTGTTTCTTTTATCCAGGTAAACTTGGCCTTAATAGTCTTAAGCAGAAGAAAATTGGCGTGTCCAGTTCTTTTGGCAGCTAAGGCTTCAAGTTCGAACCATTCAGATAACCCAAGTGTCTTTAGCCTGAAGTTGTCAAACACATTCATATTTCCCTGTTGGTTATCCCTCCATAAGATCATCTGTGGGGTGTTTGTGGATTTATGAATGGTGTATTTGAACTTGGTTATCTTGCCAGGTGCATATCTGTTGTTAACGCAGGCATCATAGTCAGCTTTGACTTTCCTTAGTGCCTCAGCGCGTTTTGCTTCCATTTCCCTCAACCCTTGTTTTTGCTTTTCTCTTTCAGGTGGAGTCATCTTCCTTAGAGTAGCTTCATTCAATTCTTTGGCTGTTTTGAGTTCATTTAATCTCTTGAATTCCTCAGCCTGTTTCTCTATTTCTTCAGGGGTTAAAGGAATCTCATTGGAAGGTGTAAAGGTTGAGAATTGGGAAAGGTCTGTGGTGGATCCTCCTGTCTCTAGCATCGCAGCTATCTTCTTGAGTTTGGTGTCTATGTCAACCAAAACTATCTCGTTTCATTTCTTCGAGACAGAGGACTCCACACTTATGTTTTTCAAAACATCAGCTCTTCTGATAAATGTTGTCTGAGCCTGAGTTTGAATTGCTTTGGGAAGGGAGCTAACAGTGAACTTTAGCTTCTTGGCAGCTGGTTCATCATCATCCCCAGGCTCGCTGGTGTTAACCAAAGCCAGGGACTTTGATGAGTCAGCTCCATCTTGATTCTGTTGCTCCCCCTGAGTGTTATCCTCATCATCAGGTATGTTGATAGGTGTGATGACTTGGAGAGGAACAAGTGTAATGGTGTTGTCAGCTGCTGATGAGCCTTGTTTAGCAGATGCAAGTTTGAGTGTTGTTTCTTTCTCCCCCTCACGTTCATCCTGGCTACGCAGACGTTTGGATGAACGTGTCTGAAAATGCCTTGCAATCTGTTCAACAGAGGCAACCATAGCACGTTGCCTTTTCCTTGAAGCCCTGGCAATCTTCAGCAGAAGGTTGCCATTTGCATTAGTGTTGGCCTGAACTCGACTGACAGTGAAGTTTGCATGACGGTATTGCCTGTTGCGAATAGCTTCAAATTGTCTGTGCATAGTTAGCTCATGCTCATGAAGTAAGGCAGGGACCTCTGAGTCAATGACATCCTTCATTCTTGTGGAAATATGACTAAGTCCCTGTGCTACACCTTTCCTTGCACCATCCTTGATTAGTTCAGTAACCGCCTCAGCCACAGCCTTTTGTATGATTCCAGGGAATGTAACAGTGAAGTTGTGCATTTCAGACTTGATAACATCCAACTTTCTTGATAAGCGTTCAATGTCAGATTGGTGATGAACAGGCTGAAGATTTTTGATGTTGAGGCTTTGTTGAGCATAATCATCCCCCCTTGGTAAAAGATCAAAGTTAGTCTGGGCAGGATGATCAAACATGAGAAACTCCGCTATTGGATCATAGGCTGGGCGTTGGAAGACTGTTGTTGTTGAGGTAGCAGAGTTTGGAGTAACAACAGCGTCCTTGGGAGAAGGAGTCTTATTGCCAGCTGGTGTGGACACAACTATTTCTTTGGGAGGAGAGACAGATTGCTGATCTTCCTCATCTTCTTCATCCTCCTCCTCAAACATCCCTTCAGGAATTTCATCTTCAGGCATTGACTCTAGATTAGAGACATCATCCTCTAATGATAGCATTTCTTCATCAGTATTAAGCAGAGGCTCATCGTTATGAGGTTGATCTTGAGTCATTGTATCAGCCTCCTTCTCTTGTTGTACCTGAGATTCAATGACTGGCTGTACAATTTCAGCCTGCAAATTGTTTTAATTAGTAACAGGGAAAAGATAAGGGGAATGGTCGCCATTTCACTGTCCCAGAGAGGCTGAGGGTGATTACTCAGCCACTCCAAAGGATAAATCCTTGGGATTCTTTTAAGTGTGAAAAAAATATGGTTAATGATCGCCATTCGCTGCCCCTAGGAAAGCTGAGTGTGATTATTCAGCCCCCCCCCCAAAGGTTAAAACCTTTGGGACTCTTTTGATTGTGAAGCATATGTTGTTTATGGATCGCCATTCGCTGCCCCTAGGAAAGCTGAGGGTGATCATTCAGCCCCCCCCAAAAGGTTAAGAAACCTTTGGGACTCTTTTAAGAGTGAAACATATGTGGTTAAAGGTCGCCTGTTACGCTGCCCCTAGGAAAGCTGAGGGTGATGATTCAGCTCCCCCTGAAAAGGATAAATCCTTTGGGATTCTTTTAAGGAGGGAACCAAGAGGCTGTGTGAAGAACAGCTGATCAAGGTTGAGATATAAGTGTATTCAGGTTGTTGTTAGCCTGAATACTGTCTAGAGGGTGCAGGGTCATCGGGGTGCTTTATAAACACAAATGAATCATTCCCTGGTGCAAAGACAGGGTATACAGAAGTCTTAAAGAGTTCTAAGTTGTTAGGACCATTGTAATAGTTATTGTAATAGGTAGACTAGGAGGTATGTAGTTCCTCCTGGTCCTAGTAGTAGTAGGAGCAAGTCGTGCTCCTGGTCCTAGCCAAAGTCAAACTTTATTATTTATTTATTATTTTGTTAGGATATGCATGAGATATGTTAGGAAAGGATATGCATATCAGTTTTACACGTTTTGTTTAATGATGTATTAGGGTTTCCTTGTAGTATAAAAGGAACCTGAGGTAGAAGGGTTAGACATACCTTCATCAAACGTAGTCCTAGTGATTATCAATATTAGAAATCCTTAGAAAGGATCAAGTCTTTATAGTTATTCTGTTCTTCTTTATTATATTTGTATTCTGCATTTATATTGTGTATAGAGTCTCTCTGTGAATAGACTTGTGATTACAGAAGTCGTTCACCGTTCCTGGCGGGCTGCAAGATCCACATCTAGTGGACCCAACAAGTGGTATCAGAGCCTGGGAGGGTCTCTATACAAGAAGAATCATGTTTTCTTATTACTAACCTTTTTGTTTTATCATGTCTGCCTCAACTTCTACTCAAACAGGAGAAGACAGCACTCCTAAAACTGTGCAACCTCAGCAGATCGTTGCTACGGTTTCCAACACGAATGGTAAATTCCCTCTTCTGAAAAAGGACCAATATGATATTTGGGCAATGAAGATGGAATGGTGGATCACCAATACTTATCAAGACCTTTGGAAGGTTATTCTGAATGGGAACAGCAGGAAGCTAACTGGAAGAGACAAGAATGGTAATATTACTCTTCTTGACCCTAAAACTCATGGAGAAATCATAGCCATTCAGAAGGAGGTCAAAGCAAAAACTATTTTGCTTCAATCTCTTCCTGATGATCACATGGGTGACTTCTACCATTTGGATGATGCTAGAGAGATCTGGAATGGAATAAAAGCAAGGTTTGGTGGGAATGGGGAGTCAAAGAAAATGCGAAGATCCATGCTGAGAGATGAATTCATAGAATTCAAAATCTCATAAACTGAAGGTTTACATCAAGGGTATGAGAGGTTCCAAAAGATATTGAGCCTATTGAATCAACTTCGGTCAAAACCTGACGATGGTGATATTAATGCAAGGTTTCTTAGAGCCTTACCCAACTCATGGAATCAGGTGGTAATATCTCTCAAAGCAAAAGGTGGGCTTGACTATCTCAATTTTGATGATCTATTTCATAAGCTCAAAACTTTTGAACCTCACGTGAGAGGATATTCAAGTGATTCTTTTCCCACTCCTGCTAATTCTGCCTTTGTGAGTTCTATGGCATCCAGTACCATGTCGTATGCTAGTAGCCCAAGCAATACTGTGTCTTCTCAACATACTTTTCAGCATACTTCTGCTCCTGATCCTACAGCCAAGTCTGGTAGTATGGTAGAAGCAGTTCTTCATTCTTTTGTGGCTGATGTTGATGCTCAACAACAACTTGCTTTTGATGACTTCAAACAGGTCGATAAACTTGACTTGGATGAAATGGATCTCAAATGGCAGATGGCCATGCTCACTCTTAGGATTCACAAATTTGAGAAGAAATCAGGTCGAAAATTTAATTACAACCCAAGGGAGCCAGCAAGATTCGACAGAAGCAAGGTTTGATGCTATAACTACCAGCAGCAAGGCCACTTTGCAAGGGAATGCCCTAGCAAGAATGACCAGGAGAAGAGCAGATACTCAGCTTTTAAGGTTCAGGAGGTAAAAGATGACAAGAAGGCATTGGTATCTGTTGACTCTATGGTCAACTAGAATGATCATCAGACTACCACTTTGGAATTAGCTGAGTCCTCGACTGACGTGTTTGCAATGATTGCTGGAAATCTATCTGATGCAGAAGCAGCAGACGAGTTTGCTCTTATGGGCATCTCACCTCAGGTACAACATTGTCCTCTTGGTTGTCATGATAAATATTTAGAATTGTTGTCCCAATTTAATGAAGTAAATGATCATAATGATAAGTATTTTTTAGAGGTTCAAGCCTATAAGGCTTCTTTAAACACATTGGAACAACAAAAGAGGTGGCTACAAGATACTCAACGTGAGTATGAGGATAAAATCAGGATATGAGCATCGATTTAGAAAACACAACAAATATGCTTAAATATAAAGAAAAGGTAAAAGATGCCAGTATCAAAGAAAAACAGGAGATGCAAGAAAGATTAGATGCTACAATGTTGAGATTTGAAAAATGGCAAAAGGCACCCAAAAATCTTTCAAAATTAATCGATAGTAGCATGTCTGGTAGGACTAAAAGAGGGTTAGGATTTGATAAATATATTGATTCAGAAGATGTGTTTGATTTATCTTTTTAGAGTGTCTTTGATGCCGACAAAGAGGAAGAGGGAGAACCTAGTTACAATAGGTTTAAACCAGCAGCAGAAATGCATGCTGTCCCTCCCCCTCTTATTGGAACTTTCATGCCCACTTCTAGGCATAATGACTTGGATGGATCACAGATGCATGAGTCCCCAAAAAGTTCTACTAATTCTAATGACTTTGTCTCGTGTACTTTCAGTGACAAAGCCAGTGACTCTGCATCAAGTGGTTCAAGTGAAGAGTCAAGACCTACAAGTTCTAAGTCAAATGATCATGCTGCTACTAGTGCTAGGAAATGTGAAGAGAGAGTTATTTTTAAGTCAAGTGTGTCTGGTCCTGGTTTATTGAGTCCTAGGAAGATTGATTCTCCTAGAATTGTGTGTAATAAAGTTAGCAGTATGAAATAGTGCCATTCTAATAAAAGGTCATTTAAAACATGCTTTGTTTGTGGAAGTGCTTTTCATTTGATTAAAGATTGTGATTTTTATGACAAACATGCTTCTGTTCATCAAGCATTTCCTGCTCCTGGTCCACCAGGAGTTGCTCCATATACTTCTAGAAGACTCAATCCTAGTGCTCAATCGTTTTCTTCTTCTAGAAGGTCCTCTCCATTAGCTTCTGATCATTGGAGAAACATTGGTTTAACATCAAATAGAACCACCAGTCACTATTTTCAGAATTTTGATCCAATTTATCCACATAATTTTGACCACATGTATTTTGGTTTGGGAAGTTTGGGAACTGCTGTTAAGCCCTCAGCAGGTTGTTCTTGGTCAAACAATAATACCCATATGATGCATAGGCAACCAAGGAACAACGGTGGATATCATCAATCTTCTTGGCTCTCTACTAAAGATCCACAAGGCAGGCTCAAACCTGAAAAGGTTTGGGTCCCCTTAAGACACTAACATTTGCATTTTTATTATCTTGTTGTTGTAGGTTACTCCATACCAAGATCCTAGTCTAGGCATTGTTGATAGTGGTTGCTCCAGGAGCATGACAGGAAATAAAAGTCTTCTCTCTAACTTTGTACCATTTCAAGGCGGCAAGGTCTATTTTGGTGGAGGTGAAGGCAGGATTACTGGCAAAGGAACGATTAAGACGCCTAATCTAAATTTTGAGCAGGTCTACTATGTGGAAGCACTTCAGCACTTTACTTGATATCTGTCTCTCAGATTTGTGACAAGAAGCAATTTGTTCTCTTTACGGATACTGATGCACTTGTGCTCTCCAAAGACTTTAACCTTCCGGACGACTCACAGGTTCTGCTCAGAATCCCTAGAAGACACAATCTCTATAGCATCAAGCTGAATGAAGTCAACCCTACTGGTCAACTAGCATGTCTGGTGGCTAAAGCCTCAGAAGATGAAGCCACTCAATGGCACAGAAGGATGGGGCATGTGAACTTCAAGACCATTCACAAATTAGCAAATCTGAATCTGGTCTCTGGTTTACCTCCCAAGTCATTAAGAAATGATATAAATTGTATTGCTTGCAGCAAAGGCAAACAGCATAAAGCATCCTTCAAGACCATTACTGCTCTTAGTCTTATTACTGAACCATTGCAGCTACTACACATGGATTTATTTGGTCCTACCTCCATTAGGAGCATCGACCACAAAAAATTCTGTCTGGTGGTAACTGATGGATATAGCAGGTTCACGTGGGTGTTCTTCATGGCTGCCAAGAGTGAGACCTACTCAATTCTGAGAGATTTTCTTACCCTTATAGAGAACCAGTTATCCAAGAAAGTTAAAGGTATTCGTTGTGATAATGAAACCGAGTTCAAAAATAAAGACCTCATAGCACTCTGTAATGCTAAGGGCATCAAACGATATTATAGTGCAGTAAGAACTCCTCAACAGAATGGTGTGGCAGAAAGAAAGAACAGGACTCTAATAGAAGC
This sequence comes from Glebionis coronaria, assembly GCA_025667525.1. Classification (NCBI taxonomy): domain Eukaryota; kingdom Viridiplantae; phylum Streptophyta; class Magnoliopsida; order Asterales; family Asteraceae; genus Glebionis; species Glebionis coronaria. Next base: position 203,987 of record JANFOE010001816.1, read on the forward strand.
AGCAAGAACAATGCTTGCCGATTCCAAGCTTCCAACCATGTTCTGGACAGAAGCTGTTAATACTGCAAGTTATGTTTTGAGTAGGGTTTCTATTACCAATCCTCACAAGAAGACTCCTTATGAGCTCCTAACGGCCAAAGTTCCAAATATTGACCATTTGAAGCCGTTTGGGTGTCCTGTCACCATTCTGAATACTAGTGACTATTTGGGGAAGTTTGATGGCAAGGCAGATGAAGGATACATTGTGGGATATTCAGCTCACTCTCGGGCTTATCGTGTCTACAATCTCCAAGCCAAGCGGGTCATTGAAACTATAAATCTTAGGTATTTTAAAGAGAAGTCGAACATCCAAGGCAAGGGTCCTGAATGGTATTTTGATCTTGATTATCTTAGTGATTCATTAGGATATTTTTGTTTCAAAACTAACCATGATGCAGGTCCACAAGTGTTTGCAACTTCTAGCACAGGTGTTCCTTCTAGTCTTTCTGACTCAGATGACGAGGATGATATTTTTGTGGTTCCATCCTACTCCACCACCGTCTCTCCTACTCCCCCTAGTGATGACACTCCATTGGATGTATTGGATTCACAAGTAGCTCTTGAAACCCTCCTCAAACAACAATAAGAAGCTACTTCAGCAGCTACTCAAGGTGGCTTTGAGTTTCCTTTGCATACGCCTACTGACACAGCTTCTGCTCCTAGTGCCCAAGCTTCTACTCCTAGTGCCAGCTTATCACCCATTGGTATTCCAGCTAGTGAGTCTGCTTCCAATACTCGATTCTCAAGTCCTTCTGATTTGGGGAACCATCATAAGAAGTCTTCTACCAAGCTGGATGATATTCATAAACAACCAATAGATGGCATTTTCAACGCTGCTTCATATAATGCTGACTTTGTTGGGGATCTCAATAACTTGGCACCAGAAGTAGAAGTAGCTTCCAATCCAGTGTTGCAATCTCACAAAGATCACCCTACCACTCAAATCATTGGAGATCCTGGTTCTACTGTCAAGACACGCAGAATGCATAAGAAGGCCTCGTCTGATCATCATGCTCTTGTGAGCTATATTGAAGACCAAAAGCGTAATAATCATACGGACTTCACTGTTTGTTTGCTTGTTTTCTTTCACAGGTGGAACCTAGATCAGTCACTCATGCTCTTGAGGATCAAAGTTGGGTGGAGGCTATGCCGGAGGAAATGCAGCGATTCTTGTTTCAGAATGTTTGGATTCTAGTTGACTTACCAGATGGAAAGACAGCAATCAATACCAAATGGATTCTCAAGAACAAGAAGGATGCACGGGGAATTGTCGTGAGGAATAAAGCTAGGCTTGTCGCACAGGGACACACTCAAATTGAGGGCATTGACTACACTGAAGTTTTTGCTCCGGTTGCTAGGATTGAGGCTATTCGTCTGTTTTTGGCTTTTGCTTCTTATGTGGGCTTTACGGTTTTTCAGATGGATGTCAAGAGTGCATTTCTCTATGGCAAGATTGATGAGGAAGTGTATGTCACTCAACCTAAGGGCTTTGTGGATCCACTTCATCCCAAGAAAGTTTACAAGGTGGTCAAGGCTCTTTATGGCTTACATCAGGCTCCTAGAGCTTGGTATGAGCGTCTTTCAACTTTCTTGTTAAAGAATGGCTATAGAAGAGGTACTATTGACAAAACACTATTTCTTAAGAGGAATACCAAGGACATTATCCTTGTTCAGGTTTATGTGGACGACATTATCTTTGGTTCTACTAAAAAGGAATGGTGTGATGAGTTTGAACACTTGATGAAACGCGAATTTCAGATGAGTGCTATGGGAGAGCTTTCCTTCTTCCTTGGTCTTCAAGTCAAGCAACAGTCGGATGGGATCTTCATCAGTCAAGATAAATATGTACATGAGATCCTTCAGAAGTTTGACATGGATCCTCTTAGACCAGCAGCAACTCCTTATGAAGTTGCTAAAGTCAAACTCAAGAATGAGCCAGATCCCCCGGTCAATGTTCACATGTACAGGTCTATGATTGGCTCACTCATGTATTTGACTGCATCACGTCCGGATATCATGTTTGTAGTAAGTGCTTGTTCTAGACATCAGGTGACTCCAACAGTTTCTAACTTGAATGCAGTTAAGAATATTTTCAAGTATATCAAGGCTCAACCTAAACTGGGCTTGTGGTATCCTAAAGAATCACCTTTTGTTCTTGAAGCATATAGTGATAGTGACTATGCAGGTGCTAATAATGATAGAAAATCTACTACTGGTGGTTGTCAATTTTTGGGTCGACGACTTATTTCATGGCAATGCAAGAAACAGACAATAGTAGCTACTTCTTCCACAGAAGCTGAATACGTTGCTGCTGCTAGCTGTTGTGGACAAGTATTGTGGATCCAAAACCAGATGTTGGATTATGGGTTCAATTTTATGAACACCAAAATTTTCATTGACAATCACAGTACTATCTGCATTGTGAAGAATCCTGTTTTTCATCAACGTACAAAGCATATTGAAATTCGGCACCATTTTATACGGGATGCCAATGAGAAGAAGTTGATACAGGTTCTTAAAGTTCATACGGATGATAATGTTGCTGATTTGTTGACAAAAGCCTTTGATGGTCCTCGGTTCAACCATTTGGTGGTTCACATTGGGATGGTCAATCCTTGAGGTCTAGGATTGAGGGGAGGCTAAGCCTAAGGGGAGGCTTCGTGTACATATTAGCTTGCACAGACTAACATATTGGTAGCTTTTAACAACTTACTGCATTGGTTCTAGTGTTGTGTGTTACTCCTGGTGGAGGTTTTTGCTCACTTCTGATGGTTATATTCTTTCATGATTGGCTTCTAGTCCTTTTTGGTTAGCTTCTAGTCATTATTGGTTGGCTTCTGGTGGATAAAAATCCTTCTTTGTCAAGTGATGGTTGGCTCCTAGTACTGGTGTGGGACACTGTTCACCGTATTGACTTCTGTTGACCACGTTCTGCTTCTAGTATTGACCATTATGAGCTTGGCTTTTAGTCAACGCATTCAAATTCTGGTATTTATACTCTTATTTAACTTTGGTAAATTGGAATTTGGAAATAATGTTAAAAGAGGGAAGTGGTTACTTTGCAATAACTGTCTAATTTGAAAGGGCAACCCCCCATTATTAGGGGTCAGTGAACAGTTACTCTCCGCATTATTTATGGTCAATTAACCCCCCCTTGACTCATTCATCTCACTCATAACACACACACAACCGATCCTACTCTCTCAACCCTAACAACAATCATCTTCCATTCCTATTAATCAAGATCCATGGCTGCCCTGGTATACCAACCTGCTCACAACAAGGTCGCCTATCTAGGAGATGGTCCACACCGTGATGATTTCACTGACATTCTTGACTTTATTGAGGCCTCGAACCTCAGGTATGCTTTTACTATGTGTCCCATAATATATGATAGTGTCATTCGTCAGTTTTGGGCTTCTGCTCGTCTTGTGGTTGTGGTTGGTCGTCCACGTGAACTCCATGCTACCATAGATGGACGTTCATACGTGGTTTCTGAGGCTTCTATTCGAAGTTCCCTTCATCTTCAAGATGAAGGTGGTGTTGTTTCCATCCCCAATGCGGAGGTGTTGGAGGGGATGGTTGCACTTGGGTATAATCATGGGGGGAAGTTTAACTTCCAGAAGAATAGGTTTTCCCCCCAATGGAAGCTTTTGGTGCATTTTCTGATTCATTGTTTAAGTCCCAAGTCTGGGAGTTGGGATGCTTTCCCTACTCCTTTGGCTACTTGTCTCATTTGCTTAGCACAAGGTAGAATTTTTAATTTCTCTCGTTATTTGTTTGAGGGGATGGTTAGCAATCTATCTAGTGCTGGTTCTAGGAAGAAGTTTCTGATGTATCCTAGGTTTTTACAACAGATACTTGTTTGTATACCTCGTGATAGGGCTGAACATGTTCCTTCTAAGCTTACTGCCAAAGTGTATTATAATATGGTCCATGGGTTTAGCGGGGAGTGGAGGCCCCTTACTGCGGCCATGTTGGGGCTGGCTCAGGGTCCTCCTGATGTTGTGGTTCCTCCGGTTGAACAACCCGAGGAGGAACCTCAATTAGGTGATGAGCCGATGGAGGAAGAGGATCATGCTGGTGGTGCACCTCTTGTGGTTGAGGACGAGCCGGTTGTGGAGGTGGTGGTTGAAAGGCCATCCACTTCCAAGGCTGCTCCTTCTTCATTGCCACATTCGTCTCCATTTATGGAGACTCCCCCTCCTAGTCCTGCTCCACACTCTTCTGATAAGCCTTCTGGTGCTAGTGCTCCTAATGTTGACCCATTTGTTGCTTCTGGTTCCAATGGCGCCTTCCCTGACCCAAGTCCTCTTGGTGGGAAAGTAGAGGAGCCTATTACACTTACTTCCTTACTTGATCTTATGCACAGGTATCATGCCCGGATTCTTTCCTTGGAAGCAGATTTGAATCAACACCGGAAGCTTACTAGGGAATTTGTTCTTCCCATGGCTGATCGTATCAAAGCGTTGGAGACTCAGCAAAGACGCCGAAAGAAGCATGTGGTTCAATCTGATCCAGATGAGGAGGTTAAGGATCGTGTTGAGGATGGTTTGACTTTGTTGGAAAAGGCTGCCTTTGCTGATAAATTGTATGATGATTTGCCGATTCCTCTGACTTCCTCCAGTGTTCCTTCTCCTGCTGCTATTCCCACACCAATGGAAGGTGCTTCTGGTCCTACTGCTGGTTCCAATGCTGGTCCATCCCATGATCCAAAGGGGAAGGCTCCCATGACTGATGCTCCCTCACCACCTCGCAAGCGTACACGCAGACAGCTTGAGGAGGATAGGTTGGGTGAGGAGGCTGCTCAAAGGATGCAAGCCGAAATTGATCAAGCTGCTCGGGCTGAGGAGGAAGCGCTTCAAAAGCAGAGACGTGAACAAGTGCAGCATGATGCTATGCATTGGAATGATAGCGATTGGATGCAGGTGTTGACTATTCTTACCAGGGATTATTCCCAGTTCACTGATCTTTTGGGTTCGGATGTGGATGAGCATAACTGTATTCCTCGGGCCATGGTGCTAATGCGCAAGCATCAATTGGCGCTTGCTACCCAGCTTCGTGAGAAGCGTAAAAACAGACCTTTGTCGAGAGCTGAGGAACGAAAGCAGATGCAGCAATATGTGAAGTATCAGTCGGCTGCTTATTTCACTACTGGTTGGAAGTGGGACAGGGTTCGGGCTTTGTCTTTTGATGAGCTTAAGGCGCTCTATGAACGAATGGTCAAGCATCAGAGCACCCCTATTCCAGAGCGGTTTATTTATCGTCCTTCTCCGCGTGTGGTGACCACTTCTTCACCTGCTGTTACTACTGGTCCTACATCTGATCCTGCTCCTGGTTCTGCTGCTACTCCATCAGTTTTGGCTGCTTCTACAGTTGGTACCACCCCTACTCCCTCGGTTGCTCCTCTGGTTTCTTCTTCAGGTCCTGCTACCATCACCACACATGCTACCACCACCACCTTTGCTACCACAACCACCGCAAATGCTACACCTGCTATGGCATCACCATCACCACCCGTGTCGGGTTCTCAACCTATTCCTTCTTCTAGTACAGCTCATGTTGATCCTTTGGGTGGGCAGACTATTGATTCTACTTCTACTGCTCCTACTTCTGCTGCTCAGGTAAAGGTAAAGGTTAAACCCTCGCCTAGTGATCCCACACCTCGCCGTTCGCTTCGCAAGAAATTGGCTCGACGTGTTCGACGTGGCAAGATCGTTCCCTATGAGAAGCGTGCTCCCGAAAATCTTATTGATGCAGCTTCTGATAGTGACTCCGATTTGCCTATGGGTAATGGATATATTACTGGTTGGTCGGTTGCGCATTCCACGACTCTTCCTGGTACGGTATCTCATAGGATTATTCTGAATGATGGGTCTGTTAGGTTTGCTTCGGGTCTGCAGGGTATTTTGTCTTGGGCAGATCGTAAGGATCTTATGGCTTTATGTGGGTTTGTGGATGTCGGCATGCCTGTTCATCCTACTGAGGTGCCTTCCTGGCCTGGTCTGCGAGTATGGGCTGATTTGAAGATGATGCTTGATGCACCTCCCCATGCTCCTATCTCTGGTGTCTGGAAGGATCAGCCACAATGGGTTATTCAGCGTTGGAAGTTATATGCGGGTTGTGGAGTGCACATGTTAGAGTTGGAATCTGGTCTTATGGTCTTCATGCTTACCGACTTGGATTATCCATTGACGATTGCTTCGATGGAGGCTATGCTGGCTTGTCACTTGCAGATTTCAAATGCTCCATCAGGGAATGAGTCTTCGATGGCAACTGCGTTGGTGGAAGGGATCCAAGCTCGTTTGAGAGCTGATAAGACGGCTGCTTCTGGTCTCTGATTTGGTTGGTTTGTAAGTGTTTCTGTTTTGTGTTTTTGATCATTTGTTTATATTTCAATTCTTTTCACCAATATGTAAAGTGTTTGGTGACTTTCATTCATTATATTTAAAAAAAACACTAATTGTTTTAAAAAATATATATATATATATACTTTTTATATAATATCTGCTTATACTTTAAACACATCATGGATTTTACACTTGTGATTATAATACCATTTGCTGATTCAAAATATGGGTTCTGGTTGCTGATTCATACTTGTGGTGGTTACTAGTTTCATCTGGTGTTGGACTTGGTCCTCACAACAAATGGTCCTCAACTCACCATGTCTCACCGACAAGAAAGAGTTGATTCACCTTGAGGGTACGGCTCCTGGTGTGATTCTCAAATCCGTTGATGGTTGCCAGGTTACCCAAAACTGGATGGTTTTCACTTGCCATGGTCCTAGAATGAAAAGTGGCTAATCCAAGGGGGTACGGCTCTTGGTAAAGATTTTATCAAATCCGTTGATAGCTGTAATAGCTTGCTTAAAGCTATAGGGTTTTCAACTCACCGATGCTTTATTGCTGAGAGTTGGCGAGTCCAGAGGGGTACGACTTCTGGTAAAGACATATCAAATCCGTTGACGGCTGTGATGGTTTGCCTAAAATCATCAGGGTATCCCCACTCACCATTGATTCACGTTCTAAGAGTTGGGCTGGGTTCTGGTCTCCCAGGGTGATGCTTATTCCACCAGAAAGACTGGCTAGCCCAAGAGCGAGCAGCTACTTGGTAAAGGCTCATCAAATCTGCTCATGTTACTGTAAAGATTCAACACGATGCTGATTTGTTTCAAGCTTTGGAGAAGCTTCTAGTGTTCTATGTTGCGGCGATTCTTCTGACTCTTATCTTGTTGATGCTGCTGTTTCTTTTGCTGATTCAATCCTCAAGCTTTAATGCACGTTTTACCAGGAAACTTGAACTCAACAGGTCAAATTCAAGTTTAGGGGAGGATTGTTAAGACCATTGTAATAGTTATTGTAATAGGTAGACTAGGAGGTATGTAGTTCCTCCTGGTCCTAGTAGTAGGAGGAGCAAGTCGTGCTCCTGGTCCTAGTCAAAGTCAAACTTTATTATTTATTTATTATTCTGTTAGGATATGCATGAGATATGTTAGGAAAGGATATGCATATCAGTTTTACACGTTTTGTTTAATGATGTATTAGGGTTTCCTTGTAGTATAAAAGGAACTTGAGGCAGAAGGGTTAGACATACCTTCAACAAACGTAGTCCTAGTGATTATCAATATTAGAAATCCTTAGAAAGGATCAAGTCTTTATAGTTATTCTGTTCTTCTTTATTATATTTGTATTCTGCATTTTTATATTGTGTATAGAGTCTCTCTGTGGATAGACTTGTGATTACAGAAGTCGTTCACCGTTCCTGGCAGGCTGCAAGATCCACATCTAGTGGACCCAGCATAAGTGCATGGACAGACTTCTATGGGTCGAGGATTACCCTAACTTCACCACTCTCTCCTACAGACAATTGAGAGTGGCTGCTTGTGAACCTTTAAAAATGTACACTGATTACCTGTAAGATATCAGCTGGATTAGGCTGGTTTCCTGTCGTCTCAGCTGACTTTGAGACACTAGACCCCTGTTGTTGGTCAACAGAAGTATCTGATTCCACAAGAGTATCTAGAACAGATGAGGTGTCAGTCTTCTTTCCCTTGGCCTTAGTAACAGCTTTGGTGTGGGAAGAAGAGGGGATTTTCTTCTTTTTAGGCTGTTGGCCAGAAGAAGCCTTGGACTTGGTAGTGTGTTGCCCAGAGGTCAAAGACTTAGACTTGCCAAACACACTAGAAGTATTCACCTTCTCAGAAGAAGGGAGCAAGGACTTCTCAGCTGTTGGTAGTTTGTTGGCCACGTTCATCATATGAGAGGTGACAGGGACATCTTCAGCTCCTATTTCTTTGTAGATGGCACCTGTGATGCGGTAGGGCTTTAGAGCAGTCAATTCAGAGTTGTGGTAGTTGTCGCCCAACAGACTTTCAAAGATCAGAGATAGGAAGCGAACATAGCAGATATCCTTTTCTCTGACTTGATTTCTTCCCTTCAGCTGTTCTACAAGGTTGGAGAAGAAAATGCTTCCAACATCAACATCGGCTCCCCAGATCAGCCCATATGCAATAGCTTGATGGTTGAAGGACATCTGATCTTGGGATCCCTACATTCCTCCCAGGGATTTAACAATGTGGGTGAAGAGGACACGCCACATGCCAGTGAAGTACTTAATCTTCAAAGGAGATTTTGAGAGGACCTCAGCTGGTGTAAGGGCAGGGTTTACATCATGGCAGGGTTTGAGTGTGGCCAGGTCTTCTTTGACAGCCTTTTTATCAACAACCTTAAGGCATTCATCTCCATGTTTCAATCCAGCCACACTCGAGAAATCTTTAAGGGAGAAAGTGAATGGGTGTTCATTGCATGAAAGGCTAAAAGTTATTGCGTCATCTACCACATCAGCAGAGTACCAGAATTCCCTAAGGTATTCTTGGTAAAAGGTGGATGGGGATTTGGTGAAGGCTTCACTTAGGTCACAATTTTGCATGAAGCTAACCAGATCTGAGTAGGTGCTATTAGGAGCCTTTATCCATCCAATGGCGTTGTTAGAGGCGAGGATGCTTTCGTTGACCTCGAAGTTAACATTTGCTGCTTTGGGAACTGAAAACGCCATGGATTTAAGGTCGAAGGTGAAAGAAAATGGAGGATGGGTTAAGAGAGAGAAGTACTTAGAGAGAGAAATAGATTTGAGAAATGAGAATGATGATGGGTGAGAAGAGAAGAGAGACAATATATATATTCAAACTACGTAAACAGTTATTCAACCGCATTAAATGCAAAGTGAGAAAATGACTACTCAAGTGGGTCCCTTGACCTTTCAAAACTTATTTGTCTCCTCGTTATTCGAAAAATAAATGATTAATTATTTGAGAATGTTTTTTGCATTTACTTGGAAAGTAACTACCTAGTTTCATGTGAAAAACATTTAATATAGAATCAATCATTTAATGAACACATTTAATATCAAGCCACAGGCTTTGAGATATTGAGCATCCCTAGCTCAGCAACTAGCCTGTTGAACGAAGGTTCAGCCAAAGGCTTTGTAAAGATATCAGCTAGTTGCAGCTCTGTGGGAACAAAATGTAGCTCAATATCTCCCTTCATTATATGATCCCTGATAAAATGATACCTGATATCAATGTGTTTGGTACGAGAGTGAAGAACAGGGTTGTTGGATATGGCAATGGCGCTGGTGTTGTCACAAAAGATTGGCACTTTGTCATATAAAATTTCATAGTCAGCCAATTGACTTTTCATCCAGAGCACCTGAGCACAACAGCTGGTTGCAGCTACATATTCTGCTTCAGCTGAAGACATGGCCACAGAGTTTTGCTTCTTAGCACTCCATCCAACCAATTTTCCTCCTAGGATTTGACAGCTGCCTGAAGTGCTTTTCCTGTCAATACAGCATCCAGCATAATCTGAATCTGAATAGGCCTTGAGATCAAAGCCTGATTCCTTTGGATACCATAGGCCTAGGGATGGTGTTCCTTTGAGATACCTGAAAATTTTCTTAACAGCCACTAGATGGGAGTCTTTTGGGTTAGCTTGGTACCTTGCACAGCGACATATGGAGAATTGGATATCAGGACGACTAGCTGTTAGATACATGAGTGACCCAATCATGCCTCTATATAAAGTCTCATTAACAGAGACCCCTGACTCATCAGGGCCCAAGTTGTTGGGTGGAAGCATGGGGCATTTCACTGATGCACAATCAGCTAAGTCATATTTTTAAGTAAATCCTTGACATACTTTTCTTGACAAATTGAAATTCCCTTAGGACATTGTTTAATTTGAAATCCCAAAAAGTAAGTTAATTCACCCATCATACTCATCTCATATTTCTTGGTCATTAATTTAGCAAAACGTTTACTAAGATTGACATTCGTTGACCCAAAGATGATATCATCCACATAAATCTGCACAATGATGAAATCACTCTTATCCTTGAAGGTAAAGAGTGTTTTATCAATAGAACCCCTGACAATTTATTTTCAGTTAAGAAATTGGAAAGAGTTTCATACCATGCTCTTGGAGCTTGTTTCAGCTCATACATGGCCTTGTGAAGTCTGTACACGTGGTTGGGAAACTCGTTGTTCTCAAATCCTTCAGGTTGTGCAACATACACTTCCTCAGCCAAATCACCATTGAGGAATGCACTCTTTACATCCATCTGATACACAGTGATGTTCATATAGGCAGCATAAGCAAGGAAGATTCTGATGGCTTCAAGTCTTGCAACTGGAGCAAATGTTTCATCATAATCAATTCCTTCAGTCTGAGAAAACCCCTGTGCCACCAGTCTGGCCTTGTTTCTGATGATGTTCCCACTTTCATCCATCTTATTTCTATAGATCCATCTAGTGCCTGTGATATTCTTTCCAGGTGGAGCTGGCACTAGTGTCCATACTTTGTTCCTTTTGAACTGATTGATTTCTTCTTGCATAGCAGCTACCCATCCTTCTTCTACTAGAGCCTCAACTACCCTTTTAGGTTCAATTTGTGAGAGAAACTCAGCAAAGAGGCATTCATTGGCTGAGGCAGACTCTGAGTCATGGATTCGCTGTCTAGTTGTGACCCCTGCTTAGGTTCCCCAATAATGTTGACAAGAAGAATGTGTTGATCTCTTGACCACTTATTTTGAGGAGCTGGGGACTCAAGGACAGGAACACCTGTGGGCACAGCTGGTACAATTTGAGTTTCATCCTGCTGACTAGGAGGGCTTTCTTCAAAGACTACTTCAGTGTCAGAGTCTTCTTCAGCCATATCAAGAGGTACAACTTCATTATCAGCAGGAGAGTCTTCAGGGATTTGAAGAATTTGTGAGTCATCAATAGCATTAGAAGGAGAAGGACTACCAGAGGTTTGTGGTTCTTCTTCATCAAGTTCCTGAGAGGTAGGAACTTCTATGTTGTGAGTAGACAGAGGGTCAAAGGCAGGGACATAAGGAGTGAGAGTGTTGGAGTGATGATGACTGGTAGGTCTTGGTTCTGTGAACTCATCACTTGGGAAAGATACATTTTCATTATAATCAATTTCATCACCCTCTGTTCCTGTTCTCTGTATGACTTCATCATCTTCATTGAATCTAACATGGAAGGTTTCCTCTACTTCTTGTCTTCTGATGTTGAACACTCTGAAGGCTTTGGCAGTTGGAGAGTATCCCAAGAAGAGGACATCATCAGCCTTTTCATCAAACTTTCCAAGTTTATCCCTGTAGTTATAAATGAACACAGGGCATCTAAACACATGAAAATAGCTGACATCTGGAGATCTTTTTCTGAAAACTTCATAGGAAGTTTTACCATGTCTTTTGACAATGATTAATCTGTCTTGTGTGTAGCAGGCAGTGTGAACAGCTTCTCCCCAAAATTGCTTTGGTAAGGCTGCGCCATTCAACATAGTTCTGGCTGCTTCAATCAAAGTCCTGTTTCTTCTTTCAGCCACACTATTTTGTTCAGGGGTGCCAGCTGAAGAGAAGTTCTATGAAATCCTTTTTTCATCACAAAAAGATTCAAGTTGATGATTCTTAAATTCAGTACCATTATCACTTCTTAGAGCTTTGACTCTAACATCATTCATATTTTCAACTTGTCTGATGAAGGACATGATGGTTTCAGCTGCATCACTTTTCCTTCTGAGGAAGAACACCCATGTGTATCTTGAAAATTCATCAACTATGACCAAGGTGTATTTGTTGTGATTAATGGTCTGAGGTTTGACATGCCCAAACAAATCCATCTGAAGGAGATGTAAGCACTTGTCAATAGAGAATGATTGCCTAGTCTTGAATGAAGACCTATGATGCTTTCCTTTGACACAGGCAGAACAAGTCTTGTCTTTAGAAAACATTACTGAAGGTAGACCAGCAACCAGGTTTTGAGTGGCTATCTTGTTGATGTTCTTGAAGTTGAGATGAGACAGTCTTTTGTGCCACAGCCAATTGACACTTTCAGAGGCTTTAGCAAGAAAACAATTTGAGCTGTCTTCAGAGCAAACAGCCATGTTGATGACATAAACATCTCTTCTTCTAGGTGCAATAAGCACAACATCATTGTTTTTGTTGAATATGGTTCCCTGAGTCTTAGTAAACAAAACCTCATAGTCAGCATCACACAATTGGCTGATGCTAATAAGATTGTGTTTAAGACCATTCACATATGCAACCATGGTAAATGTAATCCCATTGCAGTTCACTGAGCCATATCCTTCTATGTCACCTGAAGAGTTATCTCCAAACACCACTTTAGGACCTGGCTCTTTTGAGTATCTGTGCAGGTATTGTTGAATCCCTGTCATGTGTCTAGAACAGCCACTGTCTAGATACCATACCGATTCCTTGAGATATATCTGCACAGATACATAGAAACAGGTTAGTTCCTATGGTGAACCCACTTTCCAGTGGGTTCCCTGAATTGCTGATTAGCAACTCTTGTGTTCCTGTAGAACTTCTGGCGTTGGGAGGGACAATTCACTGTTTCATGGTTATAACTTCCACAGATATCACACCCAGGGAAGTCACCAAACTCGTCTGAGTGATGGTCTGTGAACCCACAGAATTTACTGGGAGGATAAGGTTTGTAATTTCCTTGTTGTCTTTTGGAACTCTGTGGTCTCCTAGAGGGTGTCTGAGCTCTTTTAGCTACCATGTGTCTATCATGATCTAAAGTTATGTGGTGAGAGTTTTTACATACATTGCAATAAGGTTTGATTAACCTTTCTCCTTTGGGTTCACCTAGGACTGACTTAGGTTCAAGTGAAGTAGAGCATTCAGCGGAAGGCTTAATGTGTTGTTTCAAGAGTTCTACTTCTTTCATTAGAGACAACAGGCGATCTTCAGTGGTAGGGTCAACCTTATTCACAGCTTTAGTAGCAACAGGCTTAAAGCTACTTGTTTACCAGTTATTTTAGCAGGCACATGAAAAACTTTAGCTGGAGGTTTCTCAATATCTGTTCTAAGTTCACCCTTAGCAGCTCGAGAGGAACTGCTAGGTGATGTAGAGTTTTTACACACCTTTAGGAAAAGGAGGTAAAATAGTGGTAAGCGTTAAGTGTCGGTTTAGGAAAACCGAGCACTAATGACCCTTAAGAAAGTTCAAGTTCGTTTCCCAAGGAGGCACGTGTGTTGTGTAATTGATTGATGTTTGTTGATTTTATTGTTATGAGAAAAGAAAAGAAAAATAAGGAAGAAATGACGGTTACGAAGACGGATCGAGCTAAGACGAAAAAGCGTTCACGTAAAACCGTAAAAAAAAAACTACAAAATTAAAATTTTAAAACCTAAAAATTAATTAAAAGCTAAAAGTGGTCTAAAATAATATAAATAAGAATAAAAATCCAATAAAAATATTTTAAAACATTTTATTAATTAAATATTCAATTTTAAATGCTAATTAAAGCACTAAAATTAAATATAATTAATCAAAATGCCCAAAATATTATTTTATTGGACAAATAACTTACTTATATTATCTAAAGACTAAAAAGTATTTTTCCTAATTTTTAAAAACTATTTTTCTATTTTTAAATCACTAAAAACTATTTTAAAACTAAAATAATTATAAAAAATAATAAAATAATGCTAAAAATAATTTACCAATTTTAAAAATCCTAATTTACTCTAATGAATAGTATAAAATTGGAAAAGTTTGAAAAATATTAAATTTACCACTAAAAGACAAAACTAGTTTAATAAAAACCCTAATTAACTTAAATTAATTATAAAAAATAAATAAAAGATGAACAGTGACAACTTTTAAAACCAAAAATCTTAAAATACTATTCTAAGTCTAGGAAAAATGTTAAAAGTGAAAAATATCAAAATTTACCACTAAATTCCAAAAAACAGAATATTAAAAAGTATTAAAATTAGCTAAAAATTGTGAAAAATAGCAAATGAACAGTAATAAAAATTTTACCTAAATAGAAAAATCCTAAATTAAATAAGAAAAATAACAAAACAAGTTTCAAGTCTTAATTCCCAATTAAGGGCACTAAAGACAAAAAATCAAGATAACTGAAAGTGACATGTTGACTAGATTTGTCTTGTTGCTTAGCAGTAACAACTAGTGAACTACCAGTGGGAAGTTTGTTCCCACTGCTAGTGTAAAAATTTGTTCAGTTAACAATAAGCTTAGGAAAGCTTATTTTGGCTTGATTTCTTTGGACAGCAAGGCACCCCCACACCAATTGGGTTGTGGGGAGTCTGAGTAAACACAAAAAAAACAACCAATCACTTAGCAAAAATTCACACAAAAAGCACACCAAGTTTCTGAATAAGGCCTATGTATCTGATGAACAAATGACTGATTCAAATGGCACAAAATTGAATTTCAAGGCCTCATAACTTGAACATAAGCTTACCAAATAGCATACAATTTATACTCAACCCTAAACAGACCTATTATCTAACAACTTTTCAAGCTTGATGGCAAAATTCACACATGAACAGGCATAAAAAGGCAGTGACTGATTATAGCTATATTATCCACTTTTTTTACATGCAAGTTGCTTTAAAACTTTACCAAACTGAAACTAAAGCACATATATCACAAACCAACCACCTAAGAAGAGTTTTTAACCAGGACTTAACACAAAATTTTGTCACCAACCTTGGCTAATCCCTTATCCCAAACACCCCTTAATGACTGAAAACTAAATTTAACAAAGATTTTTGCTATCAAACTACACCAATCTGATTCATATCACTTCTAACATGCGTAAACACCTAACATAATCAATATCAAACACTTAAACGATCACTTAACAACTTTCTCACAAAGTCACAAAAATCACACAAAATCAGGTAAATATGAAAACTGAAATAGGAAACAAGGGACTACCTTGTTGGGCCTACATCCAGGCCCAACAATGGCTGCTTAGCCATCTCCAACAGACCCGGGCCTGTGCTGAGCCTTGGACTAAACAAAAGCTCCAATGGAATCCTGCTAAGAAAGAAGAAACAAACACAAAATGCAAACTTTCTGATTTTTTTTAAAATCTTTCAAAACTTTTCACAAAACTTCCTAAAACTTGGAACAATGAACACCTTTTTAAACAAGTAACAGTTTCAGAAATCCAGGAATCAAATTCCACTTTCACTTCGTAGGATCCTTGGATTTCTGATAATTTTCAAACAACTTCTGAAAACCTTTTTTGAAAACTGAAATAAACACCAAGTGTTTTTCAAGAGAAATATGGAACTCAGATTTAATCAAGCTAATACCAAACTTTAAAAATAATAAAAGGAGTTATAATTCAGCAAAAACACCAATTTTATAAAAATTTAAAATGAATTACAATAACTTGAAAAAAATCTGGAACAAGGGAAAACTGCTAAGCTATGTTGCCTTATATACTGGCTACAAGAACATTCTAGTGCTAGGAATAAAATATTTAACAACTAAAACCCTAATGCTGAAAAATCCGAAAATGCCCTTGGTTGATTGACTGAAAATTGGTCAAAAGGGATCATGTGATGTTGCCAGTTGTTGTTTGTTGATCAGAGACGTTTATAAGCCTTGGGGACCAAGTAGGTAAATCTTGGACGTTTATCTTGTCTCCTCTTAGGTTTGGGGAAAAAAGACGTGAGCAGGGGAGGTCCCTACAGTCACATGGTTTGAGTGGGAAAGTGATGTTAGTGGTGGGTTTTGTTTAGGCTTGGCTTAATCATCAATCTGGAAAACATTAGAAGAAAACCCTTTGATTTGAGAGAATTAGGTTTTAGGGTTTATAGGATTAGGAGGATTAGCAGGATGGGTTTGAATCCATTTTGGGGTTAATGTTTTTTAAATTTAGTGTTTAGTGGGAAAAGTGTTGACTAATTTGACCAGTTTTAATAAGCTGGTGGGTTGTGGGTTGGACGAGTTGGGTCGGGTAAAGGGTTTGGTAATATGGGTGGGTTTAGTGACGTGTAAGGATATGAGTGGTTGTGGAGGTTTGGTTGTCTGGCAGCTTGGCCCCCCATGGTTTATAGTTTTGTTCACTTTGTAAATAACAGCTCAAACTTGATTTCCCTTTGATAACAACTTTCAGCTTTTGGCATTTTTGGCACAATATGTTTACAAACTTAAAACAAGGACTTCTTATGCCAATTCTTCATTCTTCAAGGACTGATCTTGTAAATACTTGATAATTTAGGGACCCAAATGCAATAAATGAGATTTGCAAGGGTATAAATTGACAAGTCTTCAATTCTTCAGGGACCAAACTTGTACAATCTTCAAACTTCAAGGTCATAATTGAAATTTCCAGATTTGGGCCCGGTTCATTGTGCGGCTTCGTTTCCCGTGTTCGTTTTTGAATGATTCTTGTGATCTTTTGCCATTTCCTCAATATTCGTACCTAAAATACACAAGCAACAAACACGAGCATATATTTGGCAGTTTTGATGATATTTTATGCATTTTAAGCCCGATTTGGACGATGAGACTATGTATAAAAGCAGTCTAATCATTCCTCCATACTAAACCATTGCCGTGCCCTCACGCAATGCTAGAATAAAGTATCGTAGCACCTCCAAAATTCATTTTTATTCACTTTATTGAAATGATAAACTAGCTATACTACTACTATTACTACTTGCATTTTAGACATAATGTATGATTTTCATCGCAAAATGGGACGTTTAGGTTCATAGAATAAGAACATGTGAATGCTTCGTTAGAAATAATTTCATCGTCCTCGATTTTCACCTCAATTCCATGCCAAGCGTGCAACGAGATCATTGTCATTATAAGTTAGTAATGCTAACACTACTCATATGCCCTAATCACGTACTTATCCTCCCATTATTCCTTAGTTGTATCTCTTATATTTTATTTTGTCTTGAATGTTTCACGAGGATACATTGTTTGACTTATGCGATAATAGAGATTTAGGTCTAAAAATAGAGTCCTAACGGTGTAACTAAGACCATCAAATCAATAACCCCTCCTAATAGACAACGATGTTAAAAAATTAAGTTGACAAGAAGAATCGATAAACACGGTTTTATAACGGTTTTGAACATGAGACTTATTACCAAGACTTTTATACGCCCCCTAACGGAAGGGCCTTATTATCTTTGGTTTACCTCCATCTTTTATTCAACTTCGCCATGAAGCTTTTATTATGACTTCGGTCTTGCCTTGCCTTTTATTATCCGCCTCATCGGTGGTTTTATTAGCCAAAGATGTATATCCTCACGCTAAAGCGAATTTTGGATATTTAAAGCTTCGAAGATTAAGGCTTGATTCACTTTCAATTTTGCATAGATATTAGGCCTTGTGGGGCTTCAAATTGTTTGCTAGATTTAGGTGAGCACTTGAAATCTTATTATTAGGTGAAGCTTTCGATTATTCGGGTTGCCAATACTTCAAAACCGTGACGTTGGCGATACCTTAATGTCTTCCCAATTTAATTACACGGAAGCTACTAGAAAAGACTAGAAACCCAACAATCCTAACTAAACCGCTAAGTCAATATTTATTAAGCAAAAAATATTTACATGCGAAGGGAGAATAAGCAAACAATGAGAACACATGAGTTTTTGAAAGAATACGAGTACTCTACGTTTAGCATAGTAACTTATAATTAACTCTATCATTTCTCGTCCTCATTTAAGAGACTTAGCCTAATGTGTAGTTAAGGAATCAAAGCTAAGTGCTCAACACGCACGGTCTAGTAAAAAATTACTCTTATTCTCGCCATCGGAAAATCTACATTCGTGTCTTCAAACACTTATAAAACATGAGAAAATTTTTAAAATTTGGCCATTTTTAGCCTTATTTTGCAACAAAAAGATAAACTTTGGAAAGCGTGAAGGTTTGGCAAGGCAAGTATCTATTCACCGCAAAATGATGTAGAGTTTTTACACACCTTTAGGAAAAGGAGGTAAAATAGTGGTAAGCGTTAAGTGTCGGCTTAGGAAAACCGAGCACTAATGACCCTTAAGAAAGTTCAAGTTCGTTTCCCAAGGAGGCACGTGTGTTGTGTAATTGATTGATGTTTGTTGATTTTATTGTTATGAGAAAAGAAAAGAAAAATAAGGAAGAAATGACGGTTACGAAGACGGATCGAGCTAAGACGAAAAAGCGTTCACGTAAAACCGTAAAAAAAACTACAAAATTAAAATTTTAAAGCCTAAAAATTAATTAAAAGCTAAAAGTGGTCTAAAATAATATAAATAAGAATAAAAATCCAATAAAAATATTTTAAAACCTTTTATTAATTAAATATTCAATTTTAAATGCTAATTAAAGCCCTAAAATTAAATATAATTAATCAAAATGCCCAAAATATTATTTTATTGGACAAATAACTTACTTATATTATCTAAAGACTAAAAAGTATTTTTCCTAATTTTTAAAAACTATTTTTCTATTTTTAAATCACTAAAAACTATTTTAAAACTAAAATAATTATAAAAAATAATAAAATAATGCTAAAAATAATTTACCAATTTTAAAAATCCTAATTTACTCTAATGAACAGTATAAAACTGAAAAAGTTTGAAAAATATTAAATTTACCACTAAAAGACAAAACTAGTTTAATAAAAACCCTAATTAACTTAAATTAATTATAAAAAATAAATAAAAGATGAACAATGACAACTTTTAAAACCAGTAACAGTTTCAGAAATCCAGGAATCAAATTCCACTTTCACTTCATAGGATCCTTGGATTTCATATAATTTTCAAACAACTTCTGAAAACCTTTTTTGAAAACTGAAATAAACACCAAGTGTTTATCAAGAGAAATATGGAACTCAGATTTAATCAAGCTAATACCAAACTTTAAAAATAATAAAAGGAGTTATAATTCAGCAAAAATACCAATTTTATAAAAAATTAAAAGGAATTACAATAACTTGAAAAAAATCTGGAACAAGGGAAAACTGCTAAACTATGTTGCCTTATATACTGGCTACAAGAACATTCTAGTGCTAGGAATAAAATATTAAACAACTAAAACCCTAATGCTGAAAAATCCGAAAATGCCCTTGGTTGATTGACTGAAAATTGGTCAAAAGGGATCATGTGATGTTGCCAGTTGTTGTTTGTTTATCAGAGACGTTTATAAGCCTTGGGGACCAAGTAGGTAAATCTTGGACGTTTATCTTGTCACCTCTTGGGTTTGGGGGAAAAAGACGTGAGCAGGGGAGGTCCCTACAGTCAAATGGGTTGAGTGGGTAAGTGATGTTAGTGGTGGGTTTTGTTTAGGCTTGGCTTAATCATCAATCTGGAAAACATTAGAAGAAAACCCTTTGATTTGAGAGAATTAGGTTTTAGGGTTTATAGGATTAGGAGGATTAGCAGGATGGGTTTGAATCCATTTTGGGGTTAATGTTTTTTAAATTTAGTGTTTAGTGGGAAAAGTGTTGACTAATTTGACCTGTTTTAATAAGCTGGTGGGTTGTGGGTTGGACGGGTTGGGTCGGGTAAAGGGTTTGGTAATATGGGTGGGTTTAGTGACGTGTAAGGATATGAGTGGTTGTGGAGGTTTGGTTGTCTGGCAGCTTGGCCCCTCATGGTTTATAGTTTTGTTCACTTTGTAAATAACAGCTCAAACTTGATTTCCCTTTGATAACAACTTTCAGCTTTTGGCATTTTTGGCACAATATGTTTACAAACTTAAAACAAGGACTTCTTATGCCAATTCTTCATTCTTCAAGAACTGATCTTGTAAATACTTGATAATTTAGGGACCCAAATGCAATAAATGAGATTTGCAAGGGTATAAATTGACAAGTCTTCAATTCTTCAGGGACCAAACTTGTACAATCTTCAAACTTCAAGGTCATAATTGGAAATTCCAGATTTGGGCCCGGTTCATTGTGCGGCTTCGTTTCCCGTGTTCATTTTTGAATGATTCTTGTGATCTTTTGCCATTTCCTCAATATCCATACCTAAAATACACAAGCAACAAACACGAGCATATATTTGGCAGTTTTAATGATATTTTATGCATTTTAAGCCCGATTTGGACGATGAGACTATGTATAAAAGCAGTCTCATCATTCCCCCATACTAAACCATTGCCGTGCCCTCACGCAATGCTAGAATAAAGTATCGTAGCACCTCCAAAATTCATTTTTATTCACTTTATTGAAATGATAAACTAGCTATACTACTACTATTACTACTTGCGTTTTAGACATAATGTATGATTTTCATCGCAAAATGGGACGTTTAGGTTCATAGAATAAGAACATGTGAATGCTTCGTTAGAAATAATTTCATCGTCCTCGATTTTCACCTCAATTCCATGCCGAGCGTGCAACGAGATCATTGTCATTATAAGTTAGTAATGCTAACACTACTCATATGCCCTAATCACGTACTTATCCTCCCATTATTCCTAAGTTGTATCTCTTATATTTTATTTTGTCTTGAATGTTTCACGAGGATACATTGTTTGACTTATGCGATAATAGAGATTTAGGTCTAAAAATAGAGTCCTAACGGTGTAACTAAGACCATCAAACCAATAACCCCTCCTAATAGACAACGATGTTAAAAAATTAAGTTGACAAGAAGAATCGATAAACACGGTTTTATAACGGTTTTGAACATGAGACTTATTACCAAGACTTTTATACGCCCCCTAACGGAAGGGCCTTATTATCTTTGGTTTACCTCCATCTTTTATTCAACTTCGCCATGAAGCTTTTATTATGACTTCGGTCTTGCCTTGCCTTTTATTATCCGCCTCATCGGTGGTTTTATTAGCCAAAGACGTATATCCTCACGCTAAAGCGAATTTTGGATCTTTAAAGCTTCGAAGATTAAGGCTTGATTCACTTTCAATTTTGCATAGACTTTAGGCCTTGTGGGGCTTCAAATTTTTTGCTAGATTTAGGTGAGCACTTGAAATCTTATTATTAGGTGAAGCTTTCGATTATTCGGGTTGCCAATACTTCAAAACCGTGACGCTGGCGATACCTTAATTTCTTCCCAATTTAATTACACGGAAGCTACTAGAAAAGACTAGAAACCCAACAATCCTAACTAAACCGCTAAGTCAATATTTATTAAGCAAAAAATATTTACATGCGAAGGGAGAATAAGCAAACAATGAGAACACATGAGTTTTTGAAAGAATACGAGTACTCTACGTTTAGCATAGTAACTTATAATTAACTCTATCATTTCTCGTCCTCATTTAAGAGACTTAGCCTAATGTGTAGTTAAGGAATCAAAGCTAAGTGCTCAACACGCACGGTCGAGTAAAAAATTACTCTTATTCTCGCCATCAGAAAATCTACATTCGTGTCTTCAAACACTTATAAAACATGAGAAAAATTTTAAAATTTGGCCATTTTTAGCCTTATTTTGCAACAAAACGATAACAAAAAGATAAACTTTGGAAAGCGTGAAGGTTTGGCAAGGCAAGTATCTATTCACCCCCCCATACTAAAGTTAAACATTGTCCTCAATGTTTCGAGTCTAGGGGTGCAAACACCCCCATACTAGAGACGTAGTCGAATGCCTAATCTAGCATGGAAAGGGTGTAACCAATAAATTAATAGCCGTTTATGAAGTGTGATATAAACCTAAGGTTAGAACATCAAAGGATATATCATTTGGATATTGAGAAATGTCTCCAAAGCAAACGATCGAGTGCTCCCATAAAACGAACACGAGAGGCTCCAATCGTGAAGATCATGATCTAAAAACCACAATGCACAAATAACCACGGAACGAAGGTTGGAAGGGCACAAATCCCCTCACATTAACTAATTATAAAGCAATAATATGTACATGGATAAGCATTGGTCTCCCCCACGAGGCACCTTGTTTTTGATAACCGAGTCAAAAGCTCGACTCGAATCCCCATAAATGTGATCATTTAGGGATTATCTTGGTATGGTCAATTTTTGGTGGGGCTTACATGATAAAAAAGGCCCAAAAACAACCGGTATAAAGGACTAAGTCCTTTGATGGTGCAAAATACCGGGATCGAAGATGGCGTTCTCGTTTTCATTGGAAAAACAAATCAACGCCACTTCATCATGAGTCAACAAAAACTCAAAGAGTTTCAAGAAAATAGGAGAGAAGAAATAGAAGGGTGGGACAATGGGTAAGTCACTAAAAACATGAGCTACTCGAGGTAGACTCGCACCAATCAAATGAAAAGATTTTCCATTTATTGCATCGGTGGAAGACCGAGATTTCCCTTTATAAGCAATTCCAGGATCAAATATCTCGTCCTCGGTGGAGAAAGGGGAGAGAACATAAGGGATTTCCCCCACACTAAGTCCACACAAAGCATCGTCAAAAGGAGAAGACGAGCTTGTAGCACTCAATACACGTGGTGATGACGGAGTTAGAGTTGTAGAAAAATCTTTTAAATTCAATTCAAAATATTTTCCTTTTTCATCTTTTAAACTCTCCTTGTGAAAACCCGACTTAAATATGTCAAAAATATTTGGTGTATCTAAAGCAATGTTAGTCACACTAAAAATTCTCACATTTGAAAAGCGTTTTGGTAAAGGTGGTGGTAAGTTCTCAAATCTTTTGTCAACAAAGAAAACTCCCCTATCGGAATCAACATATTCATCATCCGAAGATTCACTCGAGATTGGAATCGTAGGCTTAACACTCTTAACCTCCACCGGCGGAGGGGACGGAACTTCATTTTTCTCAACAACTCCTAAAACTCTATTTGAAATCTTTTGACAAATGTTTTTGATGGGATTGACATTGTACAAAGACGTGATAGAATACACATGAGAAAGTGTGGAGTTTTGGGTTGCATTAATGACGAGTTCTTCCTCATTGAAACAAAGAGTGATTTTTCTTGCATGCACATCGATAAGTGCTCTCGAGGTATCCAAAAAAGATCGACCTAAAATTAACGGAACTTTAGGATCGATAGGTATATCAACAACAATAAAGTCTACAGGATAGTAGAACTTTCCAACTTTCACGAAGACGTCCTCGGCAACTCCACAAGCTAGAATCGTAGAATGATCGGCCATTTCGATTGACATTCTTGAAGGAGTGAGATTGGGAAGATTGAGCGATTTAAAAATCTCAAGAGGCATCAAATTAATACTAGCACCAAGATCGGCCAAGGCGTAGCATTCTTCCATGTCTTGTATAGCACATGGGATTAAAAACTTGCCGGGATCACCGACTTTTTGAGGTATGCGGCTTAGAAAAACCGATGAACAACTAGACGATTTTTGCAATTTCTCTTTGTTATTCAACATACTTTTGAAGTTCGCGGCAAATCGAGGCATCATGACTAAGGCGTCGGCAAAACTTATATTAAAATGCAAGTCACGAAACATTTTCATAAAAAGTTCAAATTGATAATTATTTCGTTCTTGTGCCTTTTCCTTGTCTCGTCTTGAAGGGTAGGGTAAAGGTGGTGTGGGTTGGGGCATAGGCATAGGCATCGGCCTTGGAATCTCGGGTTCTATGATTGGTATTGGTTCAACCGTAGGTGTGGTTTGAGCGGTACTTCGTGGGCTTGTAATGTGCTCCTTTTCACAACCTCGGGTTCTTTCTCTTTTTCCTTCTCCATAGAAGTACTTGGACGAGAAATGGGTTCTTTGAAAGTTTTACCACTACGAGTAGTAACAACCTTCAATTCTCCTTTCGGGTTCACGATGGTATCACTAGGAAGACCACCCGAAGAAGAGGGCTTACACATGATAGCTTCAAACATTTTTCCCATTCGGTCTTCAAACTTAGATTGCCTAGCATCCGCTTTTAACAATTCTTGCTTAATCTCATGTTGACCTTGCTCCATTTTTTGTTGATTTTGTTGGAGTCTTTGAACATTTCCTTCCATTTTATTAGCATGAGTTTTAAGTTCATTAGCAAGTTCGTTTTTAAGCTCGTTTTTCAACTCGGATCTTAAGCTAACCATTTCACGTTGCATATTGTCAAACTTAGCATCATTAGCCTTTGCATAATTCAAAAACTCTCCTTGAAGATTTTTGGTGTGATCATTTTGAAAACCTTGAGTAGAAGTTTGAAAATCACGGTTTTGGTTTTGATTCGAAATTTGCCCATTTCCACTTTGATAATTACCCTTGTTGTAATTCCTTTGATTGCCTTTATAATTACCTTGGTTGTTGTTTCGATAATTATTAGCATTTTGATTTGGTGGAGCTTGATTTTGGCGGGAACCTTGACCGATTTGGTTATAAGTTCCCGTGGCTACATAAGCACTCGAAGTGTTACCATCCGCGGTAATGCACTCGGAAAGATCATGAGCTCCACCACACGACAAACAACTCTTAGAAACCGCTTTAGCCGAAGCGGAATTCGAAGCTTCTTGAGCTTTCCAATGGGACATAAGGCTAGCAAATCTATCAAAAAATCGTTTTTCTTCATTTGCCTCATCATGTAAAGCATTAATGCTACGAGACGATGACGAGCCCAATTTGGCAACACTCGGTGTGTTACGAGGGCTATAAACCTTAGACCTATTCTCAATTATGACCAAAGCTTCTTCAACCGTTTTACACAAAAAATTATCACCCGCGGCGGCATTTAAATAATCTCTTTCATGATCATTAAGTCCATTGTAAAAGGTGTCTATTTGATGCAAGTCGGAAAAACCGTGATGAGGACATTCATGTAACATCTCCTTAAACCTATTCCAAGCCGTTGAAAAACTTTCATTTGATTCTTGTGAAAATTTAGAAATCTCATTTTTCAAATGCATAGTCTTAGAGGGCGGAAAAAATTGGTTCAAAAATTTTGAAACGAGATTCTTCCACGTCAATATAAAATTGGGTGGCTCTTTCTCTAACCAAATTTTAGCGGGCCCCGCTAAGGAATACGGAAAAAGCATCATCTTAATCGGGTCATTCGAGACATCCTTAAATTTGCAAGTGGCGGTAAGACGATTAAATTGGCGGATATGGTTGTGGGGATTGTCCTTCTCATCACCACGGAATTTGTTGTTTTGGATCATCGACAACAAACCCGTTTTCACCTCAAAATTCTCCGCAAAGATTGCGGGAATCACAATAGCTTCTCCATACCCCCTCGGTGGGTGCTTGAAGTAACTCCATCATAGTTCGATTCACCATGGTAGGTGCTTCTCGTACAATGGGTTCGTCAATAGGAGACTCCTCACTAGAATGAGTTGGAGTGGGAGTTTTGTTCTTTCGTCTACGTGCACGTTTTTCTTGATTACGAGTTAGCATAAACGTCACGTACAACGTGGAGACGAGCAAAGAAGATTCTTTTTGGTGTTTTTAATTTTTCAATTTTTTTGTGGTTTTTGATGGTATTAACTTTTTGGAATTTGGTGAAATGTATTAAGTAGACAAAAATCTACAAATCTCCTCCTTAATCAAATCTCTTGATTACAGAAGCCTCAAGGAATGAAAACGATCACGTGGAGTGAACGCCTTCGATGACTTTAGAACGATGGTGGAACACCAAATCGTTCAAGAGGGTTTAATCAATAGAAACCAAGAAAATATATATGATATGTAATAATACTTTGGGCGGCAAAACCCTCGATTAGCTCTCAAAATCAAATACGCACAAGCAAGCGGAGGAAACGAGGCGGCGCGAAGCACTTAAGAGCCTTTTTCCTTTAGGTCGTGAAACACAACCGCCTTATACCCACCTTATAGTTTGTATTTTTCAAAATCGAGCTTCACGAAAGTATTTATCTATTTTTGCCTTTTTTTCTTTGGTTTGAGATTCGAATACAATGATTGGGTAATGACCTCCCAAGTCAAGGTTGTGATTTCTCACGTATTTGGAGTACTTGTGAATTTATTGTTCTACGTATACAATATAGTAATAATATTCACACAAAAACCGAAAAACGATAATACGTATTAGTAGAGTGCTACTAATACAAATACTAATTATGGCTAGTATAAAAAACAACAATGTTCAATCAAAACACAACACGCCTCCTCGGCAGCGGCGCCAAAATGATGTAGAGTTTTTACACACCTTTAGGAAAAGGAGGTAAAATAGTGGTAAGCGTTAAGTGTCGGTTTAGGAAAACCGAGCACTAATGACCCTTAAGAAAGTTCAAGTTCGTTTCCCAAGGAGGCACGTGTGTTGTGTAATTGATTGATGTTTGTTGATTTTATTGTTATGAGAAAAGAAAAGAAAAATAAGGAAGAAATGACGGTTACGAAGACGGATCGAGCTAAGACGAAAAAGCGTTCACGTAAAACCGTAAAACAAA
The DNA here is from genome assembly GCA_025667525.1 of Glebionis coronaria. Lineage (NCBI taxonomy): Eukaryota > Viridiplantae > Streptophyta > Magnoliopsida > Asterales > Asteraceae > Glebionis > Glebionis coronaria. The sequence goes on from JANFOE010001816.1 coordinate 230,637, forward strand.
ACTACAAAATTAAAATTTTAAAACCTAAAAATTAAATAAAAGCTAAAAGTAGTCTAAAATAATATAAATAAGAATTAAAATCCAATAAAAATATTTTAAAACCTTTTATTAATTAAATATTCAATTTTAAATGCTAATTAAAGCCCTAAAATTAAATATAATTAATCAAAATGCCCAAAATATTATTTTATTGGACAAATAACTTACTTATATTATCTAAAGACTAAAAAGTATTTTTCCTAGTTTTTAAAAACTATTTTTCTATTTTTAAATCACTAAAAACTATTTTAAAACTAAAATAATTATAAAAAATAATAAAATAATGCTAAAAATAATTTACCAATTTTAAAAATCCTAATTTACTCTAATGAACAGTATAAAATTGAAAAAGTTTGAAAATATTAAATTTACCACTAAAAGACAAAACTAGTTTAATAAAAACCCTAATTAACTTAAATTAATTATAAAAAATAAATAAAAGATGAACAGTGACAACTTTTAAAACCAGTAACAGTTTCAGAAATCCAGGAATCAAATTCCACTTTCACTTCATAGGATCCTTGGATTTATGATAATTTTCAAACAACTTCTGAAAACCTTTTTTGAAAACTGAAATAAACAAGAAGTGTTTATCAAGAGAAATATGGAACTCAGATTTAATCAAGCTAATACCAAACTTTAAAAATAATAAAAGGAGTTATAATTCAGCAAAAACACCAATTTTATAAAAATTTAAAAGGAATTACAATAACTTGAAAAAAATCTGGAACAAGGGAAAACTGCTAAGCTATGTTGCCTTATATACTTGCTACAAGAACATTCTAGTGCTAGGAATAAAATATTAAACAACTAAAACCCTAATGCTGAAAAATCCGAAAATGCCCTTGGTTGATTGACTGAAAATTGGTCAAAATGGATCATGTGATGTTGCCAGTTGTTGTTTGTTGATCAGAGACGTTTATAAGCCTTGGGGACCAAGTAGGTAAATCTTGGACGTTTATCTTGTCTCCTCTTGGGTTTGGGGGAAAAAGACGTGAGCAGGGGAGGTCCCTACAGTCACATGGGTTGAGTGGGAAAGTGATGTTAGTGGTGGGTTTTATTTAGGCTTGGCTTAATCATCAATCTGGAAAACATTAGAAGAAAACCCTTTGATTTGAGAGAATTAGGTTTTAGGGTTTATAGGATTAGGAGGATTAGCAGGATGGGTTTGAATCCATTTTGGAGTTAATGTTTTTTAAATTTAGTGTTTAGTGGGAAAAGTGTTGACTAATTTGACCAGTTTTAATAAGCTGGTGGGTTGTGGGTTGGACGGGTTGGGTCGGGTAAAGGGTTTGGTAATATGGGTGGGTTTAGTGACGTGTAAGGATATGAGTGGTTGTGGAGGTTTGGTTGTCTGGCAGCTTGGCCCCCCATGGTTTATAGTTTTGTTCACTTTGTAAATAACAGCTCAAACTTGATTTCCCTTTGATAACAACTTTCAGCTTTTGGCATTTTTGGCACAATATGTTTACAAACTTAAAACAAGGACTTCTTATGCCAATTCTTCATTCTTCAAGGACTGATCTTGTAAATACTTGATAATTTAGGGACCCAAATGCAATAAATGAGATTTTCAAGGGTATAAATTGACAAGTCTTCAATTCTTCAGGGACCAAACTTGTACAATCTTCAAACTTCAAGGTCATAACTAGAAATTCCAGATTTGGGCCCGGTTCATTGTGCGGCTTCATTTCCCGTGTTCGTTTTTGAATGATTCTTGTGATCTTTTGCCATTTCCTCAATATCCGTACCTAAAATACACAAGCAACAAACACGAGCATATATTTGGCAGTTTTAATGATATTTTATGCATTTTAAGCCCGATTTGGACGATGAGACTATGTATAAAAGCAGTCTCATCACTAGGTTCAACTCAAGAGAGTTTGGTCAAAGGTGGTAACTCAGCAACATCTTCAGAGACAGAGTCATTAGTCAAAGTGGTATCTGACATATGAATTGTCTCTGTAGATTTGAAGACAATGTATTTGGGTTTGGTGAGAATTCTCAGCTTATTTTTCTTAGCAGATATATCCCTTTTAATGTCAGCATGCACTTCATCATTAAGCAATTGATCTATAGTGAACCTAGCACACAACCATTTTTCAATAACCTTGTTTAATTCAGAGACTTGATCATTTAAAGCAATGTTTTTCAAGGTCAATCTAGCTACTTCATTTTGCAGGGATATTTTCTCTAAATTAACCCGCCTGAGAGTTTCACATTCAGATTTAGCATTTAGCATTTTAGATTTAACAGAGTGAAACTTATCAAGTAGGTTCTTTCTTTGTTACTCAACAAAGTGTAAATCAACAATGGTGTAATCAAGGACATGCTTACGTTCATCACTATCAGACATATATAAAATCCTGTGTACCTTTTTCATTGTGATGTCAACCCATTGTCCTGATCTTGCATCACCTTTTCCAACAGCTGGTTCATCCTCAGCTATCGCCATGAAAGCCCTGACTCTGGTGGTGTCTTCTTCATCTGAAGTCAGTGGCTCATCATTCCAATCATAAGCTTCAGCGACCAACCCTTTCTCTGTCTTTTTATCACCACCCTTCTTCTTGGACAGAGCTTCAAGCTTCAAGTTCATTTGTTCTAACTCAGCTTTAAGTGCCTTGTACTTGTTTTTGTAATCCTTCTTCTCAGTGTCTGATGAATTGGATTGGTGAGATGAGTTGTTATGTTGTTTGAACTTGTAAGGTTTGGATGAAGATGATGGATAAGAGGGTGAGGATGTCTTGGTGGAAGGACAGTCTTTTTGGAAATGCCCAAGCTTCCCACAGGCAAAGCAAGTTTCTTTTGACCTGTCAGTTGGTTTACTAGCTGATCTAACTCTTCCTGATCTTTTGAAGAATCTTCTTTGGTTGGCTAGCAAGGCTCTTTCATGAAACTCTGCATTAAGGTCTGTCAAGAACTCTTGGCTGCTGCGGGTGTCTTCTTCAACATCAGAATCGCTATCATGAGGATGTGTTGCAGAGATCAAGGCTTTGGAAGATGCTCCTTGGACCACAAATCTTTCAGTCTCTGACTTGTAAATAGTATCAATCAGCCCTTCTTCATAATTATACTTTCCATAAAGCTGAGCAAGGGTGTCATTTTTGATTGAGTTGTTAGCTCTCTGAGTCTGATTCATACTCAGCCACTTTCTTGGAAGGTTGTTGACAAATGTGGCATTGATCTCAGCTTGACCAATAGTGACATCATTCATTGCTAGGTCATTGAGAAGAATCTTCAGCCTTGTATAGGTTTGCTGAACCTTTTCACCTTCAAGTGACTTGAAGGCATTGAACTGAAGTTTGAGTGCCTGAATCTTTGTCTCTCTTGTTTCAGAGGGTCCTTCATGGCCAAGGATGAGGTCTGTCCACATTTGTTTGGCTGTGGGACACTGAATGACAGACTTCATGATATGTTTGGGAAGACAGGATATTATGATGCTTTTGAGACGTTTATCTTGGTTTGCCAATTTTCTATCAGCTGGAGTCCATTGTTCGAGAGGTTTGGGAAGAGGGTTTTCTTCAGTGGATGTAAGCGCCATGGGAATATAAGGACCATTTTCTAAAATTTCTAGAAGAAAAGGTTCGAGTCCATCGAGATACACAAGAAATTGACTCTTCCAACTGGCAAAATCTTCTTCATCAAAGACTGGTACACTTGTGACGTGTGATCCACCTCTTGAGTCAAGAAGTTGGGGTAGATCATCGTCATTGGCAGGAGGGTTGAGTCTTGGTGAAGATGGGTTTGTGGAAGGTGATTGTGGTGGGTTAGAAGTTTCTGGCATGGTGGATCTTGATTATAAAACTGAGAACGATGTTTCTTGAAGGTTTTAATATCAAACACCGCTCTGATACCAATTGAAAGTCCCTAATCAATGCTAGAAACCCTAATCTTAACTTAATCAACACAAGGTATTACTTTTCAAACGTAATCTTATTATTGTATAATAAAGAATTACAAGTGTTATGGATACCACCGTTTGATGACAATGTGTTGTGCACACTTTGAACAACTATAAACCCTAACTTATGAATACAGTCGTAGCTGTTTGATTCACTAAGTTCTATGCAATAATGTTATGAATATCTCAAAGTGTTAAACATTAATGCATGGATACACATCCTATTTATAGTGTTACGAGATTGACCTAAATAGTACTTGATGGTGACTACACAAGCTTTCACAAGTTCCCACATCAGTCACATGATGTTCTTCTATTCTTGGTAGTCTTCCATTATACTTTAAGGAAACAGTTGTCAAAACAGTTTCCTTTTTCTTCATAGTCTCGAACACACAAATGGCATGTCCAAAGTGTGCTGAGTGTTAACAGGGTATTGCCACCCCTGTTAACCCTCAACCCCTCAGAGTCCCTGATACATCTTGGCTGTTATCCATCACAGCCAATGAGTATGTCTTCAAGTAATATTTGACTTCCTTGACAATGTCTCTGACATGGACTCCTCTGAGGTTGCTCACAGAGACTTGGATCTCTGTGAGTCTTGCGAAACTTGCCTGCCTCCTAGGCACAGGCAAGGGACTATCTAACAGCCTAATTATGTTTAAATCTATGATCAAGGAATCTAACAAGTTTAGATTCCCAACATAATCCACCCACTAGCATGGCGTGATCAAACTTCTGATGCCATTGTTTTGGAGCTTGCTTTAAGCCATACAATGACTTAACAAGCCTACAAACTTTGTTCTCTTGTCTAGGAGCCATGAAACCCTCGGGTTGGTTCATGTATATTTCTTCTTCTAAATCTCCATTTAGAAAAGCCGTTTTCACATCCATTTGGTGAACTTCTAAATTTCTTAATGCGGCAATAGCAAGAATCATCCTAATAGAAGTTATTCGCGTAACAGGCGAATAAGTATCAAAGTAATCTAGACCTTCGCGTTGTCTAAAACCTTTGATCACCAATCTTGCTTTGTACTTATCAATGGTGCCATCAGCTTTCATCTTCTTCTTGAAGATCCATTTATAGGCTAGTGGTTTACAACCAGGAGGTAAATCCACGAGCTCCCAAGTATGATTTTGTAAAATAGACTCTATTTCACTATTAATCGCTTCTTTCCATCGAGGCCCTTCCGAGGAATTTACAGCTTCTTGATAAGAAGTAGGTTCATTTTCTACCATAAAAGAGACAAAATCGAGTCCAAATGATTTCTCGGTTCTCGCCCGTTTGCTTCTTCTAGGTTCAACCTCTTCTTCCTCGGGTTGATCTTGTCTCTCATTTTGGAGATCATTATCATCGCGTTGTCTCTTATCTTGGACAACTGCATCATCTATTCTAGATGTGCTTCCATTTTCCTTCTTTAAACAAGGAAATATTTTTTCAAAGAAGGACGCATTCCTTGATTCCATAACTGTGTTCTTGTGTATATCTGGATTTTTTGAATCATGTACAATAAAACGATACGCACTACTATTCTTAGCATATCCAATAAATATACAATCCACAGATTTAGGTCCAATCGTTTGGGTCTTAGGTGTCGGCACAGCTACCTTTGCTAGACACCCCCACACTTATAAGTACTGGTATGATGGTTTTCTTCCCATCCACAGTTCATATGGGGTTTCCTTTTTATCCTTACGAGGTATCTTGTTTAAAAGATAAGTAGCCGTTAGAATGGCTTCCCCCCACATGTCCCGGCTCAAACCAGAACTTAACAACATGGCATTAACCATCTCTTTCAAGGTACGGTTCTTCCTTTCGGCAATACCGTTTTGCTGAGGTGAATAAGGAGCAGTAAACTCATGTCTAATTCCATGTTTCGCACATAGATCAGCAAAAGGAGACACATATTCACCTCCTCTATCACCTCGTACAACCTTGATTTTCCTACCAAGTTGATTCTCAACTTCGGTTTTGTATAGAACAAACTTGTCTATAGCTTCATCTTTACTTTTCAACAAGTAAACATAGCAGTACTTTGTGCAATCATCAATAAACGTGATGAAGTACTTATTGCCACCTTTTGTGGGTAGTGATTTCAAATCACATATTTCTGTGTGTATCATATCAAGTGGTTCGGTTTTTCGTTCAACCGATTTGAAAGATGATCTTGTAAGTTTGGCTTCGACACAAGTTTCACACTTATAATTTGAATCAATATGAAAATTTGGTATGCCATTAAATTTAATCAAACGACGCATTGAATTAAAGCTAACATGTCCAAGACGGCCATGCCACACATTAGAAGACTCAATCAAGTAAGCAGAAGAATTCATTTTATTGATAGCATTCTTACCAACTATTACATTGAGCTTAAACATACCATTCAGGGCATACCACTTACCAACATACATTTGATTCTTAGAAAGTACAACTTTATCAGACTAAAAAACAAGACGAAAACCAAACTTATTCAAAAGTCATCCGGACACGAGATTCTTGCGAATCTCTGGAACATACAAGACTTTAGTCAACTTGAGCTCTTTCTCGGATGTCATCTTCAAAATAACATCTCCTTCGCCCTTGATATCAGCAGTTGCAGAGTTGCCCATGTACAGCTTCTCTCCATTGTCAACCGCTCTGAAAGAGTGAAACATACTCTTGTCAGCACACACATGACTGGTTGCCCTAGTATCAACCTACCAATCATTATTATTAGAACCTACCAGGTTAACTTCAAAGATCATGGTAACGACATCAGACACCATAGCAATCATGTCCACATTATCATTCACCATATTAGCCTCGCGTGGAATCACCCGCTTTGGCGCTTTGCAATTAGCAGCACGATGACCTGGCTTGTCACAGTTGAAGCAATTTCCTTGGAACTTTTGCTTCGCAATTCCAGCCTTAGAAGCAAGGTACTCAGACTTCACTTTGCTCTTCTTGTCATTCTTCCCTTTTCCAAAGCTCTTGCCTTTAGACTTTGAAGAAGACGAACCATGCTCAACCATATTTGCCTTGGAAGAATCAGGTGTATAAGTGTTTTTCTGAGCCAGCTTGTTGTCCTCTTCAATACGAAGACGAACAACCAAGTCTTCAACAGTCATATCCTTTCGCTTATGCTTCAAGTAGTTTTTAAATTCTACCCAGCTTGGAGGTAACTTTTCAATGATAGCAGCAACTTGAAAAGTTTCACTCAAAGTCATACCCTCAGCATGAATGTCGTGTAGCAAAACCTGCAGATCTTGAACCTGAGTTATCACACTCTTTGAATCAACCATCTTGTAATCCAAAAAGCGAGCTACCACGAACTTCTTTGTACCAGCATCCTCAGTTATGTACTTGCGTTCCAACGACTCCCATAATTCTTTGGCAGTCTTAGTCTTGTAGTACACATTGTACAAAGAGTCCACCAAACCATTCAGAATATAGTTGTGACACAAGAAGTGTGAATGTTTCCATGCTTCAACAGCTTGCACGGCTTGTTGATTTTCGGGTACACCTTCTTTAGGAGGTTCCACCTGAGGTACAGTCTCCTTTAAGAACTTCGCAAGGTTCAAAGTAGTGAGATAGAAAAACATCTTCTGCTGCCACCTCTTAAAATTCTTTCCATTGAATTTTTCTGGTTTTTCAGCATGATTAGCAAATGTGTGGGTAACTGGCGCAGCAGTTACTTTCACAGTAGTAGTTGCAGGAATTTCAGGAGTGCTAGTAGACATTCTGAAAGATCAAACAAGATCAAAACACAAACAGTTAGACAACTGTTATAAATCTGTATATAAGAAATTCAATCGTGATCTCTATATACTTATAGTAGATCTGCTTCAAAGAAACTCAATCTTGGTTTCAATGAATCAGATGCAATTATCAAAAATATTAGTTTAACAGAAACACAATCTTGGTTTCAATAAACTGATTAGAACAACTGAAAGATAAAAAACGTTAACTGTTAATAAAAATCTGTAAATTAAAACTGATTTCCAATGAAACTCAATCCTGGCTTCGGCAGAAACAGTTTATAAATAAATCTGATAAAATTATTAATCCGATTTTAATAAAAGTTTTAATTCTGTTAAACAGAATCTGTTTTAAGATTGTAGAAAACGGTGTACACTTTTATTATAAAATCGAATTTACAATAAAATAACAGAAATTAAATTGACAGAATTTAAATGACAGAAAGTAATTAACAGTAATGAAGAAAGCAGTAAAACAAAGACGAGGCACGTGTTTAACACGCTTCCCTTAAAACAGATTCGCCGTCTGTTTCTCGGGGTACAACGTCCAAAGCTGTTGTACAGCCGGACTAAAAAAACTTGCCTGAAAGATCACGGAAGCCTTGCGTGTTTCTGATCGACGAGCTGCTGAAAAATGAACTGGTAATGGAGTAAAGAAAAAGCTGCGTTTTTTTATAATAAAAACTGAATGAGAATGGTTTATTAAGCCTTGCGTGTTTCTGATCGACGAGCTGCTGAAAAATGAACTGGTAATGGAGTAAAGAAAAAGCTACATTTTTTTATAATAAAAACTGAATGAGAATGGTTTATTTTATAGCTAATTCATGTCTTGGTCACCAAGACAGAATATATGCTTGTCATGACTTAATAAGAAAGTCTATATATATTCCTTAAATAGATGTACAACCGAAATCTGCCCGCACCCAAGCCAGTTTTCGGAGCTGCATTCGTGTCCGCAGGTCGCGCGCTCGTGCACAAGCTCAGTAGCTTCGAACCCGTTTTTGGCCTAGAAATCCCAGTTTCTGGGTAGGCGTGGGAGTAAAAACCCACAAATGAATATTGTAAGGTAGAAACTAGGATTTCCTTATAAATATGTTTTCACTTCATGTTTTAAGCGATGTGGGACAAATATTTTTCCAAATATTGTGTTTCACGTGACTCACTTTGAGACACGATATCTCATTCATATTAACTCCATATTGGACATACTATAGCTCGTTGCGAAGCTCTCTTCGAGGAGAACGCAAAGCTACTGAGTACTATGAATATATATAACATATACATATATAAAATTATGTCCAAAGTATTGCAAAATCCATATTTTGCAAAACATTTTCCAACAAGAATGTTATCACAAATGGTACGATATTTCAATTGCGTTTTAATCTTACCTCGATATATCGCATCGTTAATTATGTGCCGCCAGGCAATTCCGACGCTTTGCGCGGGTAATCGCCTAGTAATATAAAGTACAATATGTTTTTAAGAAATATTTACTAATAAATATATTCGGCAACATAAATCATGATTATTTCTTTCCATCTAGCTTCACTCTAAATCTAAACTTTCATTTGTTCAAATGCTTTTGTCTAGACGACAATCGATTTCATAACGTCACTTTGCAAATTGAAAAGGCTTTTGTTCAAAGTTACAGCGAAGGCAACATTCCTTAATTTTTGTATTTATCATCTTAATACAGTTTTGAGATACCAAAACCTTATGATAACGCGTTAGTAATCATATCCAATGTTTTAAAAACCGGTTTTTTAATCGAACCGGTCGAGCCATTGGTTCGCGGATCAACCGGTTCAACCGGTTAAACCGTCGGTCAAACCGGTTTTGCACTATTTATGATATAAAAAAAAAATATTCGCACCTTAAGTTTCAAAGATAATAAGAACTCAGGAGTCAGGACAACAATTTTGTAAATATGAGTGTTACATGAACACGTGTACCAAACCAACCTTATTTTATTACTAAAAGAAAATTGTTTCCACTAGCCCATTGAATGAAAAAATATATACATTGTATTTAGAAAAGGGTACCTATCACTTTCAAACGAATCTCTCAATATTTTTTTTCCTTTCCTTTCATTGTTTAACCAAATAAAATGTGAGAATGCTCAACCCTTTCACTCATAGCCAGATCTTTTCATCCATAGCCAGATCCTTTCACCCATATAAACTTATCAGTCTATCACCATTTTCGATGAAGACCACTGGAAAATATTACTATCTGAAACCGTAGTCTTTGATCTTTAAGCAAATTAATATGTGCATGATCTAATTACACAGCCAACATGTCTTTAAATCATCTATTCTTTTTCTCTTTTCTTCTTATAGATTGAACCGTCCGGTTTTCGGTTCGAAGGTTCGAACCGGGTCGACGGTTCGAACCGGGTCGACAAAACCCGACGGTTCAATCCGATTTAAACAACAGCAAAAAACCGACTTACAACGGACCAGTCAATAGTCCGGTTCACGGTTCAACCGATTCAACCGACCGGGTCAAACCGGTTTTTAAAACATTGATCATATCAGGTTTAAGTCTGTGTGTTGGCGTGTGCATATAGCGTGGGTTAGTTGATCAAAAAGCCGGAAACCATAGTTATCATAAAACGGCTATTTGATTACTCATTCTAAACGAAAGCTAAGCTCACGTCAGCGTGTTGTGAATTATATCAAGTATATCGGTCTTGAGAATGTGTAACGGTAAGTTCAAACTCATTACATTAGTTGACCAAAAAGGAAGAAAACATGTTTATCAAAAAATTTATAATATATTCTCTTTTTCAAAAAAAAAGAGAACAAACACAAAAATTTACTTGTATTTGATAACCAATTAGTAGTTCAAGTGGTGAAAGGCTTGTCACTATCATCATTAGAAAACGTGAGTGATTTCAATTTCAATTCTCGATAGGTACAAATAATCTGAAAATTGCCACGACGACCTTCCGAAAAAAACACGATTAAAACTACGTGGATCAGTTGATCAAGATGTCGGAGACCATGATTACTAAAAAATGGTTATGTGATTTGTCTTTTGGTTGAAAAAATGGAGGTGAAAGAATTATGTGTCGTGAATGACTCTGTAATTATTTTATATTATTTTTTATATAAAAAGTTGAGAGAATTGTAAAAATCATTTTTGTGGTTTAAACAAATCGCTCGTTTGGTCCGTCGAGTTTTGAAATTGTAAATGTCAAAAATACTTTCGTCTTCATTGTTTAAATTTTTTGTACGTGCAAAAGTATTATTGTAATTTCAGGTTGTAAAAGAACCAAAAGTGAAACCAAGGTGTGTCAGACGGACTATTTTTGCAATTCCAAAATTCGACGGACTAAATATGTAATTTAATCAAACCACAAAAACATATTTTACAGTTCACTTTAAAAAATAAGAAAGATTGAATTCATAAAAGTATTTAAAAAATACAACTTCAAGATCCTTATATGGGTAAGAATAACGTGATTACCACATATAAGGATTTGTGAGAAGATTTCAAGTGATTGAAATATAGTGAGACATATAAAGAGGCTTTCATATTTCGCTCCAACCGATGTGGGACAACATCACACACATTTTACGCCTATATTATGAAGTAAATTGCAAAACACATTTTACGCCTATATTATGAAGTAAATTGTAAAACACATTTTACGCCTATATTATGAAGTAAATTGTAAAAGTTGACAAGTGATATAACACAAATAAATTGTAATGCGTTGCAACAACTTATAATGGTCAAGGTGTCCTTATAAAATAAGGTTCACTTTAAATTTTAACTTTCATTTGGTTAAAAGCATTTGTCTAAAACATAACAATCGATTTCATAACATCACTTTGCAAATTGAAAAGGCTTTGGTTCAACTTTATAGCGAAGGCAACGTTCCTTAATCTTTGCATTTATCATCTTAGTCTGTTTGTTCGTGGGCACAAAACACGTGAATTAGTTGATGCAAACGCTTGAAACCATAGTTATCAAAAAAGGTTATTTGACCAAGATTGTCTACATCTCACTTCCTTTATACCTCGTGGAATACATTCATGATGCAAGGTGCTTAAAAAAAAAAAAAAAAAAAAAAAAAAAAATCGAATCGACCAAGATCCAATCAGAGGCCAACTGATTTTGTACAAATTTTTGGATTGAGCCATTGAGAATTGGACCGAAATGTTCGGTACGGATCTGTTTCGGTCTAACCCCTTTCTTCTGATACGGGATGGTGTCTTACATTCCTTCGTATGCTCATCTCTATCTATGAATCAAATCTTACCAAAAAAAAAGATAAGATATGCTTTAAGCAGCATACTACATAAGTTGACACTACAACATAAAAAGGTTCAAAAGCAACACGCTTTCTGTTTTTCATGTCGATAAAAGAAGAAAATAGTTGATAAACATGCAACGAAATTTTTTATCAAATCATTTCAGTTTTATACCAAGCTGCAAAAAAGTATTAAAACAAAAAAGTGGTGGTTAATGATTGTAAGCAACCAACATATACACAATCAAGAATGTAGTCTCATTCGGTTTATGAAAAGCATCCCGACATCTAACAAAGTAAATAAATTTGTTAATGACATACGCATCAAATTGTATATCCGGCGTCTAACAAATAATAAACCGACCTTGAAAATCATCTCGAAGTACTTTACATCCACGGCCGACCCTTTTCAACCCGGAAAAGCCGACCTTGAATGGTTTTCTTCAATTATTTTTTCTTAAAAACATGGTAATGGTGTAAGGAAAAACTCAAATGTGAGCATTTTGGCTATTTTTTTCCTCTTTATTTTATGCATTTATCGTTAGTAAGTGTAAAATTGAGATGCTAAAAAAACCAATGATACTTAAGAGTTTATACATTTTATTTTATCTCCCTTTTTAGAAAACAAGATGATTTTATAAAGGTATTTAAAAAAAGAGATATGCTGAAAATTTAACGATTTAAAAGAATGACTTTGTGAATCTTTTATATTATCTTCTTTTATAAAAAAATAAGAAAGATTGATTGTAGAGGTATTTTAAAAGATAACTTAAAGATCTTTATATAAGCAAGAGTTAATTTTTAGACCGATCATATAAGAATTAGCATGGACCCGCGCAATGCAGCGGCGAGTACTTATAATCATTTTTTAGGCTAACAAATATTAATCTTTTACCTATTAAGTTTGTATTATTAAAATTGTAAAAAATCGAAAAAAACTTATAAATTTTAAAAAAATTAATAGTTACTAAAAATATAGCAAAATGGATATTGAATTAAAGAGAATAAAATTTTAGAAAATATGCTGAAATTAGATTATAAAAATAACAAACTAATAAAAAGATTTTTCAATTTAAAAGAAAAATGTTACTTAAGTAGGTTGTTACAAAAGTTTGTTACAAAAGGTTATAATATATAATGTTAATGAAAATATCAACAACTTCCTTTATTTAGTAGAAAAAAAAGTCTGAATTTTCAGTCTTACTATTTTAGGAATGTGCCAAATGCTTTATATACTAGTATAAGAATAATAAGTGGTCTTCAAATGAATGGAGTTTAGTGAGATATATAAAGTGGCTTCATATTACTTCTCAACCTATGAGGGACTGTTTAAAGCTTTAGCATTGAGTAATGAAACAAAATGTTATCTCTTTACTACTTCATGGTGTCATCACATGGTGTTACGAAAAAAATATTATATAATTATTTTTTTCATAACATCAAAAGCCACTAATCTTTTCATAATACCACATTTCTAGTGTCATAGAAGTGGTTCACATAATGCACATATTTGATCAAAAAAACTCGACGTCGCTTCCGTTTTCGATCATACCTGAGAAAAAGCTAGTTCGATCCCACCCATATATTTTGAATCGAATTAGGACCCTCTCAAATTTAGAAATCTCTTTAGTGGTTGGATCGGAACGGATCCGGACCAAACATTTTGGTCCCGTTCTCAATGGCTCTATCCAAAAGTGTGTGCAAAATCAGTTTGCGGTCTGATCGGATCCTGGGTGGTTCCATCTAGTTTTCGAACCTTATTAGGCCCCAAACCACCTTGTACCAAGTCAGTATTCGACAAGGTATGAAAGAAGTGAGATGTAGACAATCTTAGGTTTACTCGAAACTTTTAGATTTTTTCTAGAGAAAAGGATCAAACTCTCGCTAAGGTTCATTCAGTCATCACACCAGTACAGCACCCTACATTATTTTTTTACACTTTTTGTGTAGTTTAAATAAAATATCAAATGTTATGTTAATTTTATAAATGTATTTACTTTTTAGTATGAATATGAACTTTGTCGGATTACATCAATCATTTATTTATTGTGTTGTTTACTTTCAAAAATAGTTAAAAATTTGAGTTCGTTTCGAAAGTATTTTTACAAATAATATAAAAGTTTTAAATTAATTAGTTAAGTATAAAACTGTTAATATTTTTTAAAAAAATATGAGATTAAAAGCTGTAAAAAGTATACTTTTAAAAAAAATGTTTTATTTTTTATTTGTAAATTAATAGATCCATATTAATATTAGAGAAGAAAAGAGTTTTAACATTTTCAATATTTTGTGAATAATGAACATGTTTTACCCCTTTTCCCTAATTAGTTAAATTTTGCATGGGCTAAGCCCATGCTTCTATGTATGCCGCGGGTAGGGGGCCCCACATGGGGTAACCCTTACTTTTCTCGAGTCTAAATATTATAGTGTGTTCTCGTGTTTTATCGTGTTCGTGTTTTACGTGTTCTAATTAATTATTGATCGTGACTTAATATATTTATTTGTGTTCGTAATAAATATATATACGTAAATAATATTAGCTTGTGATTAAATTACGTTCATCATGTTCGTGATTATAATTATTATTGGAACAATCATCGTGTGTTCATACGTAATAAATACTTATCGTGTTCTAATACGTAAGTAATACTTAAAATTCTTATACTTGAACGTAAACATGCTATAAAAGTAAAGTTCTAATCTTGTACGTACGATCTAAAAGGTACTATTCATGGTAAAAGCATGCGGGTTTTACAGTTACATCCATCCTACATGGCACTCAATATCCACTATTATTTCCTTACGGTGAAGATGGTTTTCATGAGAAGATTCATTACTATAACAACAAGTGTGCACGGAAAACAAACAGAGGGTTTGTGACAATGAAAGAATATTATGCTTACATTATTCAACAGCGTGCTAACCAAGGCAATACTTTGCTGAAAGGCGGGCGCCTTTTTCAACAATACTTGGTTGATGCTTTTACTGCTGTTGAGGAACAAAGACTCAAATCGTCGAGAAATAATCAAGATACCCTGCGAGTTGATCTCTATCACAATTTCAATGATGCCGTTACAAGAGGAGATACGAATGCAGCCGGACTTGGAAGAAGAATAGTTTTTCCCTCAAGTTTCACGGGAGGCCCAAGATATATGATGCAAAATTATCAAGATGCGATGGCCTTATGCCGAACATATGGCAATCCTGATCTATTTATAACTTTTACATCATGTCCTAAATGGCCAGAGATTGTAGAAATGTTGGCTGATATTCCCGGCCAAAGAGCACACGATCGACCGGAAATTGGAACTCGAGTTTTTAAAATGAAACTCGCGGAAATGTTAGAGGATCTGACAAAAAAGAAATTTTTGGCAAAACACGTGCAGGTAATATTTTACTTCAAATTTTCAATCAATATGATACTGTTGCGATAATTACTAAATTTTTCTAATATATTGCAGTTGTTTATGTCATTGTGTTTCAAAAGAGAGGACTACCGCACGCACATATACTGCTATGGCTTGCAGAAGAATGTAAATGAAAAACGGCAAGTCAACTTGATGATATCATATCAGCTGAAATGCCATGCCCAAAACAAGATCCAGATGGATACAAAGTTGTCATAGATTTTATGCTGCATGGTCCATGTGGTAAAGGTACGACATGCAACATTGAGGGAAAGTGTTCAAAACGATACCCAAAGCAATTTAGTGCAGAAACAATACTTGATGATGATGGTTACCCAGTTTACCGTTGAAGGGATTCAAAAGTTACTATTGTCAAAGGGAAAGTCACATACACAAACAAAAATGTGGTGCCTCACACTCGATATCTTCTGCTCAAATATCAGTCCCACATCAATGTTGAATGGTGTAACAGGTCAAAAGCAATTAAGTATTTATTCAAATACTTAAACAAAGGACCAGATCGTGCTACATTCAAGAGAACGTTCAACACAATGGTGAGGGGGAACCAGATCAGGTAATGGTAGTTGATGAAATAAAAAATTATTTGAGTTGTCGATATTTAGCTCCATGTGAAGCTGTATGGCGTCTATTCTCTTTTGATATTCACTATTCTTACCCATCAGTAATGAAACTGAATTTTCATCTACCAGAGCAAAATGCAATAACATTGCGTGACTCTCAGAATTTACCAGCACTACTTCAACGAGAGGAAATTAAAACAACCATGTTCACAGAATGGTTTGAATTAAACAAACCAGATAAGGATGCTCGAAAGCTGACGTGTGCTGAAATTCCAGAACACTATGTTTGGCATGAACGGGAGAGAATTTGGAAACCTCGAAAGCAAAAAAAATGCATAGGCAGAATCTACTATTCAAACCCAGCATCAGGAGAACGTTACTATCTCACAATGTTATTGAATGTTGTCAGAGGTCCTAAAACGTTTAAAAAATGATGACAGTTCACAAGACATTATATTCAACGTTCAAAGAATCGTGTTTTGCATATGGCCTTCTTAATGATGATAAGGAGTGGACAAATGCTATACAAGAGGCTCGATTATGGGCATTAGCACCACAACTACGGGATTTATTTGTTACAATATTGCTTTTTTGTGATGTGAGCAGACCTGTCAAGTTTTGGGAGGAGAATTGGGAAACACTGTCAGAAGATATTTTGTTTATCAAACGAAATCTTTACAGATATCCTGATCTTCAGCTCTCGGAAGAACAAATTAAGAATTACTGTTTAGTGGAGATTGAATCCCTGCTTAATCGAAATGGCCGATCATTAGCAGATTTCTAGGATATGTCGCGTCCGAATACAAGTTTGCTAACAACTATGGATAATAGATTGATTAGAGAAGTAATGAATTTTAATATGAAGGAAAGCACAGTAGATCATGATAAGCTTCATTCTCAATTCAATCCAGAGCAAAGGGCCATCTATGAAGACGTTATTGATTCTGTAAGTAGAGAGAAGGGACAATTTTACTTTGTGTATGAACCTGGAGGAACAGGAAAGACTTTTTTATACAGAACACTCATATCAAGGTTACGATCAGAACGTAAAATTGTCCTTGGGTTGCTTCTTCAGGTATCTAAGTCCTATTCTTTTAATAAAACACTTTATACTACTTAAATGATAAATATCTATCGGGTTTTTTTGTATGAAACTCAAAAGCAATATGGGCTTTTAAATTGACTTAGGGATTGCTTCGCTGCTCCTACCATGCGGGAGAACAGCTCACAGCAGGTTCGTGATACCACTTGAATTAATGGAAAATAGCACATGTGGTATCAAACAAAACACGCATTTGGCAGAATTAATGAAGGTTGTGGAGTTAATTATTTTGGATGAAGCGCCTATGACTCAAAAGTATGCATTTGAGGCATTAGACAAGACACTGAAGGATATATTGGGGTTTCAAAATGAAGGAAAAAGAAATAAAATGTTTGGAGGAATAACAGTTTTATTAGGAGGTGATTTTAGGAAAATTTTACCCGTTATACCGAAAGCAAAAAGGCCTGAAGTAGTTCAATCATGCATAAACCAGTCATTTTTATGGAATTCTTGCAAAGTGTTTACTCTTACACGCAGTATGCGAGTAAATGAATATACCTCATCAGGTGAGATAGATAGAAGCAAACAACAATTCAATAAATGGGTTTTAGATGTAGGTGACGGGATTTTGCCAACCAAAAAAAGAAGTTGAAGAAGAAGGAACGTAGATAGAAATTCTAGAAGAATTCATTATCCAAGCTTGCGATTCTCCTTTGGAACAGATTGTTAATCAATCTTATCCTGATTTTGAAGCTATGAAAAATGATGAACACTATCTAAGAGAACGTTCAATTCTAACGCCTCGAAATGATGATGCTGACGAGATAAACAATTATATGTTTAAAAAGCTGCCAAGTGAGAGTGTTACTTACATTAGTGTTGATGAAGTGTGTAAGGGATCTACAGACACCTTAGATCAACACCAACATTACCCTATCGAGTTTCTAAACTCTTTAAAATTCCCAGACATGCCACCTCATGAATTAAATTTGAAAAAAGAATTGCCTATTATGCTTTTGCGTAATGTAAATCCAAGCATGGGATTATGCAATGGAACACGACTGATCATGACTGATTTGGGTCAATTTGTCATTCGCACCCAAATTCTTACGGGATCAAACGTGAGAGAAAGTGTTCTTATCCCAAGAATAACTCTCACATATACGCAGACACAATGGCCATTTATCATGAAACGAAGGCAATTTCCTGTCAAGCCTTGCTATACAATGACTATAAACAAAAGTCAAGGGCGGTCACTCAACTATGTTGGTGTTTATTTACCCAGTCCTGTTTTTAGCTATGGTCAACTCTACGTAGCTCTATCTAGAGTAACTTCACCAAAAGGACTAAAGATTTTGATGACTGAAGATGAAAACCCTGAGCTCAAAAATAGAACACGAGACATCGTTTTCAAGGAAGCTTTTAACAATCTATCGAATCTATCATAACAATTTCTTTATTCATAACAAAATGTATCCAGTAACATTTCAATTAAAGTTATCTTCATTTTGAATAAAAGCATGATCATATATTTGTCCATTTCTTTTAATTACATGTTGCTATTAGATGAATCAAAGTCAACCCTAACTAGAAAATTGATAAAACGAATTTAATTAAACCTAAAAAGAAAACACACCTTTTTTAGACTTCTTCAATGATTCAATCAAAAAACACCTGCAAACAAAATAGAAAATTTTATTTTCAAAATATTAGGAATAAAAGAATTGATAAAGATGCAATAAAATGATAGATGATTATTTTCAAAACATTAGAGTTAAGAAAATTAAGAAAGAAGAAATGAAATGATAGAGGTTGTTTTCTATTAAAAAGAAACGGCGGTTACATATGACTAACAAAAAATAAAATTAGGAGTGTTTGTTTCCATGAATAATATATAGGCTGTTTGAAACAACAATAAAAATAAAAAAATACATTCAATAAAATCACAAAAACATAAACAAAAACACGATTTCATATTCCATTCCATAATCATTACATAATCTCATTCCATGATTACAAGTTCATCATACCCAAAAGATTCAAACTTTCACTAAACAGAAAAGAGTACTACATCATCACATTCCCAAAAGAAACACTAAACATAAAAGCTTAATCAGAAATATCCATCAACTCTGCTTGAAACTGGAGTTCATTCAGACGAGTCCTAACCCTAGCCAACATTCCATTTAAACTAGCAAGCTTTGCATTTTCAGCATCACACAACTCTCTCAAATAACCTAAACTTTCCAAATCAACTTCAAGCTCTTCATCTTTGTTTTCAAACTCAACAATCATTAAACCAATCCTAACCAAATTATTCTTCACATTCTCAGCTTGCACCCTCAAAACACTAGCAAAGCTTTCTTCATTCACAGCCATTTTATTAAAGTAAAAACCCATGATTTTCCCAGTTTCAGTATGACCATAAATGTCTTTGAGTTCTTTCAAAATCAAATTAGGGTTTGCCATTGATAAGCAGCGAAGTTTAAGATGAATAGAAAAATTAAGATTAACTTATTGATTGTAACTACACTACCACAACTCATCATTATATAGAACAACAAAATTACACAAATTCAAAGTGTAAACAATACCTAATTAATGCAAGCGCGCCCTTTCGTTAATCTTGATTGCCCTTTACTGTTGAAAATTAAAAACCGT